>JAMKQA010047010.1:0-36556 GCA_024699735.1 Posidonia australis | reverse complement strand
TTTAATTGGATTTTGTTTGATTAGGGTTCTTATTAGGGTTTTGTGGAATTTAAGGTGGATTTTAGCTGGATTAAGTGTTTTATTTGCTTTTCAGTGAATTTTAATGGGTTTTAGTGGGTCATGTGGGCTAGTGTGGGTCTGATTGGGACCTACGTGGACTAGGGTTTTGGTGGTCGCGACCAGAGTATCAAACGGAGGAGCTTGCTGCCAAATGAGCTCAAAATTGGGGTGTCTACAATAACCATAACCTGCAGCATCCATCACTAAATTTCTGTATTGATTACTACTATTAGATGAACCTCGCATGTCCAAACTGAGATTAAACATTGGAGGATCATCTACACATTCTCCATGTTGAGTCCATGTAGTGTAGTTACATACAAAACCTTTGCTGAAAAGATAAAGATTAACAATATCTCTGGTCTCATAAGAAGTTAAGGCACAACTGGTACAAGGACACTTAATCTTTTCATCATCTACACGCTCCTCATTGGAAAAAGCAAAATCAAGAAATTTATTCACTCCTTCAAATTCAGATAAAAGAAACCCACTATTAATTCTCCTAGTCATTCAACTTCGATCTTTAGATATGCTTTCCTATGAAATTGATTTTTGTAAACAATAAGTAACTAGATCAAATGAAAAATGTAAACAATAGATAAGTAGAAAGGTATAGAAAAATCACGTAGAAATATATTTTTAATATTTTTTTGTAAAGCATAGAAACACTGTTTGATATTTTAGTTGATGCTTAGAAATGCTAAGATACCATATGAAAAGAAATATAAAGCACATTGCACATTTATTTCAAGAGCATTAGTGTCAAATATAGTTGGGAGGAAGAATGATAAAAATGCTAATGGAAAGTATTTGGTATCTTCACAAGAATTGCAACAATCTTCATCAAACAACGTATTGGACAGAGAAAGAGAATCAATCAAGCTCTAAATTAAATGAATGTAGAGTCATGATTCATGATAATTTTAAGCAAGTCATCCATAAAGAATAAAAACTACGAATTAACAAAAAATGACTGTTACAAATAAAGGTATCAGTGATTCTTATATACAGTGCTTGATATGAATATATGTGTGACCATGCTACTGGAACCCTGCATGACTCCTTAGTGCGTGGAAACACACGAAGAATCCCGATATGGTCACGACAAAGACGGTGAAACCGAGGAAGGAGACTCGACTCAGAAACACCAAAGAAGGATAAGAAAGTATAGGGAAACGGAGTCGCTACCTAGTCTTTTAATGGGAAGATAAGGAAAACCAACATGCATACGAATGCGAGACAATGATGCAAATGAATGCAAATGAATGAATACGTATGTGCTTCGTATCTAATGGATGCAACACTTAGTCGTTGCGGGCCAGAAAAAGGGTAAGGATTCCTATTACGCATGAGGAAGGTGTTAGGCACCCCCATATGTCTGAAAATTGGTCTTTTTTGGTTAATCGCTTGCTATGTGTCAAGAATGCAATGTATGCTTGTCTAACCCTAAGATGTATGCTCGAAATCATGCCAATGCGAATGTGAAAATCAAATGAGGAAATCCCCAAGCGAAATTGCACAAAAGAAAGAAATAATGAAGAAAGTAATCCGAAGGTCAATGTGGACATTAGAAATGCCGACTAATGTACGCCTTTAAGCGATATGAAACTCATGCAAAACATTAGAAATATTCGAAGAGAAAGCTAGTGCAAAACTGTAGAAGACTTTGAATGCTCGTGAAAGTCAAAAAGGGAAAAATAATCTGCATCGGGTCCATGTCGGTATTGTCATGCCTATTAATGTATGCCCTTGGGCGATATAGAAAACCAATACGAAACAAAGTTGTAAAATCAAATCAAAGGTGTGAAATGTTGTGTAGAAGGCAAATTCGATTCGATGTGGCAAAGTGTGATATGTATGAGAATATATATACTTGAAAATATGCATGAAATGCATGTGTGAAGATGAATGCGTGAAAGATATGCATACAAATACGATATGCATGAGAATATATATGAAAATATGCATGAGATGTATTGAAAACATGTATGGATGTGCATGGGGCATGTATGAAGTGCGTGCATGGGGCATGCATGCGAACACATGTGGAAGATGATGAATGCATGACATGAAATGTCAATGCCTGTCCTATCTTCGGTGAGCTTCGCTGGCCATCCTTGCCTATTGCTTCCGTCGAGGAAGTCGTTATTGAGTCTCATTTTGGTGACTCGCCTTCAAGATCCATGAACCAGGCTCGCTTCTCAAATCCATCATCGGGACTCGCTTGACCCGTCAATTGGACAAATACATGAAGCTTGCTCTAAATCAAGAGGGATCATACCAATGCTTAGCCTAATGTCTAAGATGAACAAAAGGAAAGCTAGAATGTGTTCGAGTTGTTTAACACATGCCACTGTGCACAATGGGATGAGGCCTGAGTTGTTCGTTGGAAATGGGTCTCACCAACGATGATACTTCCTCTTCTCTCCATGCAGATGCACAATGACGTAGAGCATCTCCTCGTGCACGGGTAAGTTTCAGTGGATGATATCAAGTGCTCCTAGACGTTCTGATGCAAGGGAGGTTTGGTGGACTTCCCCAACCACCTACCTTGTCGGTGTTTCGACTCCGACGGTGAGCTCACCCATAGGTGACAACTAGTTGCTTTCGCGTCGCGATCAGGCACTCTGGAGGTTTGGGAAGCAAGAACAGAGGAGTGCGAACATGGTGGGGTGGATAAGCATGGACCTGTGGGCTTGGGATCTTCCTCCACCTCCTCTCACATTCGATCTCGCTTTGCCAGTGAGCTCCTCTATGGGAAGCAAACAGAGGACGTGGAGCGATGACTGAGGCTACTGGAAGGTTGAGGGAAAGGAGGGTAAGCCATGTGTGCCATCAAAGGCCAGGAAGGATGTGTGTTAGTCCTCCCCGACCTACCTTTCCATCGACTCTGTCTTCTCCGGTGAGCTCGACTATGGGTGGTGGATTGGAGCTCTGGCACGTCGATCAGAGGAAGAAGAAGAGATGGGCTGAAGTGTTGTGGGCTTACATGGGCCTAAGTGGGCCTAAAATGGATTTGCATGTGTGGGCTTGGTTTGAGATGTGATTAGGTTTTAGGTTATTAGCTTGGTTTGTTGGATCCACATGGGTTTGAGTAGGTTTGAGATATAACTAGGGTTTAGGATTTGGTTTGGTGAATTAATTGATCCACTAGGGTTTTAGATTGAAACAAAGGTTTGGGCTAATTTTGTGGATAAAATTAGTTGAAGATGTCTAGTTGGCTTTGGTGATAATGATTGAGAGTCCAACAACCACAATTCCACTCCAGAGAAGACTACCTACAATTCTGCAAAATTGGGGTGTCTACAGATGCCCCTCGAGCAAGGTTGAGGGATGAATGGAAATGAGACCGATGCTCAGGGTTGACAAAGACACCCCACCCGAGGCTTGTAAAAGAAGAGAATTCGTAAGTTGTTAACAGTAAGCCACTTAATCAGTGAATGTACCGAAAATCATGACCTATCGTCGAAATGCCAATGCAGAAAATAAATGCCAAACTCATGATGAAGATACAAAAACCTAGATGCAAGCATGAAAATGATGTTGAAACACGGATACCAATGCTAACGATGAATGCTGGTGTTAATGCTGAGGTGAATGTGACTGGTGATGAATAATGTGTGCTGATGAATGTTGTTGCATGAAGGAATGATGCATGCAATGCATGATGTATGTTGATGCATGGTGCAGGATGACAAGTTGATGACTTATTAGCTCATAAAGGGCATGATTGGTTATCACTCTTGCTAAAAAGGCACTAGACAAGACTCGCGGTGCTTGCCGACCGAAAATGGGCATGATAAGTTATCGGACTTATCACCGAATAGTTTGGGTTGTCAGCCCACTTCAGACAATGTAACGATTGTCAACCTGGTAGTTCAGGCTACCAACCCAAGAGAAAGGGGGCATGACAAAATATCAGACTTGTCGACCAAAAAGATAGATGCTTCGACGAGCGTCAATCGGGTAGTTCAGGATATCAGCCCAAGAAAAAAAGGAGATTGGTCCAATCCATCTGGGGCATGACCAAAGGGGGGCACCATCGATTCTAACCATTTCGAATAGAAATCGAATGGGGCATGGCAAGATAGCGGAGTTACCAATCAAGGGATATGGTAAGTTTCGGACTTATCGACCGAAATGTGGCAAGTTTTGGACTTACCAATCAAAATCTGGCAAGTTTTTGACTTACTGACCAAAAAGTGACATTTTGACGAATGTCAATTAGATAGTTTGGGATATCAGCCTGAAAGAATAGTGAACACAACATTCGAAAAGCACCTGGTAGTAAAAAACAAAGTAAGATACAAATCTATCAATCGAGAAGCAGTCAGTGATAGTATGGGAGAGCAGGATAACGAACCTATTAACTGAGAAGCAATCGGCGACAACCCAAAAGTAGGAAAATAAACGAACTCGTGAACGAAAAAGTTGTTGGTGACTATCCAAAAGGCAAGATAAGCAAACTCATCAATCGGAAGGCAGTCAGTGACGATTCAGAAAGCAAGAAAAGCGAACTCGTTAACCGAGTAGCAGTCGATGACGAGCAAAAAAAGCGAACTCATCAATCAAGAAGCAGCCGATGACAGTTCGAACAGCAAGATGAGTGAACTCGTCAATTGGTAGGCAGCTAGTGACAGTTAGTAAGGCTGGATAGACAAATTCGTCAACCAAGAAGCAGTCGGTGACGGTTCAGAAGACTAGATAACGAACTCATCAATTGAGAAGCAGTCGGTGATGGTTCAAAAGGTAGGATAGACGAACTCGTCAATCGAGAAGTAGCTGGTGACGGTTCAAAAGGCAAGATGGATGAACTCATCAACCGAGAAGCAGTTGGTAACAGTTCGAAAGCAAGATAACAAACACATCAACCGGGAAGTAGCAAGTGATGGTTTGGAAGGCAAGATGGACGAACTCGTCAACTGAGAAGCAATCGATGACGGTTCAGAAGGCTGGAAAAGCAAACTCATTAACCAAGAAGCAGTCGATGACAGTTCAGAAGACAAGATAAGTGAACTCGTCAACTGGGAAGCAGCTGGTGACGGTTCGGAAGGCTAGATAACAAACTCATCAATTGGAAAGTAGCCGGTGATGGTTCGAAAGGCAGGAAACCAAACTCATCAACCGAGAAGCAGTCGATGATAGTTCGAAAGATTGAAAAAGCGAACTCGTCAACCAGGAAGCAGCTAGTGATGGTTAGGAAAGCAAGATGAGCGAACTCATCAACCGAGAAGCAGTCGGTGATAGCTCGGAAGATTGGAAAAGCAAACTCGTCAACCAGGAAACAGTCAATGACGGTTTGGAAAGCAAGATAAGCGAACTCGTCAACCAGGAAGCAGCCGATGATGGTTCAAAAGGCAAGATGGACAAACTCGTCAATCGAGGAATAGTCGCTGATGGTTCAGAAAGCTAGATAACGAACTCATCAACCGGGAAGCAGCTAGTGATGGTTCGGAAGGCAGGATAGATGAACTCATCAATCGAGAAGCAGTCGGTGATGATTCAGAAGGTAGGATGAACGATCTCGTCAACCGAGAAGCAATCGGTGATGGTTCGAATGGCAAGATGAATGAATTCGTCAACTGAAAAGCAATCAGTGATGGTTCAGAAAGCAAGAGAACAAACTCATCAACCGGGAAGCAGCGGTGATGGTTCAGAAAGCAAGAGAATGAACTCATCAACTGAGAAGCAATTGATGATGGTTCAGAAGGCAAGATAAGCTAACTTGTCAACTAGGAAGCAGCCGGTGATGGTTTGAAAGGATAGATACCAAACGCATCACCCGGGAAGTAACTGGTGGTGGTTTGAAAGACAAGATAGACAAACTCGTCAAATGAGAAGCAATCAGTGACGGTTCAGAAAGCAAGAAAATGAATTCATCAATTGAGAAGCAGTCGGTGACAATTCAGAAACAAGATAGATGAACTTGTGAACCGAGAAGTAGCCGATGATGGTTCGGAAGGCTACATAACGAACTCGTCAACTGAGAAGTAGATGGTGACGGTTCGAAAGGCAGGATAACAAACTCATCAACCAAGAAGTAGTCAGTGATAGTTTAGCAGACTAGAAAAGCGAACTCGTCAACCGGGAAATAGCTGGTGATGGTTCAGAAAGCAAGATGAGCGTGCTCGTCAACTGAGAAGCAGTCAGTGACAGTTCGAAAGGTAGGATGGATGAACTCGTCAACTGAGAAGCAATCAGTGATGGTTCAGAAGGTTGAAAAAGTGAACTCGTCAACTGAGAAGCAACTGATGATAGTTTAAGAAGACTGGAAAAGCAAACTCATCAACCGAAAAGCAGCTAGTGACAGTTCAAAAAGTAAGATAAGTGAACTCGTCAACCAGGAAGCAACCGATGATAGTTCAGAAGCAACCTGTGACAGTTTTGAAGGCTAGATAACAAACTCATCAACCGAGAAGCAACCGGTGACAATTCGAAAAGCAGGATAACAAACTCATCAACCGAGAAGCAGTCGGTGATAGTTCAAAAGACTGGAAAAGTGAACTCGTCAATCGGGAAGTAGTTGGTGACGGTTTGGAAAGCAAGATGAGTGTACTGGTCAATCGAGAAGTAGTAAGTGATAGTTCGAAAGGTAGGATGGACGAACTCGTCAAATGAGAATCAATCGATGATGGTTTAAGAAGACTGGAAAAGCAAACTCATCAACCGAAAAGCAGCTAGTGACAGTTCAAAAAGTAAGATAAGTGAACTCGTCAACCAGGAAGCAACCGATGATAGTTCAGAAGCAACCTGTGACAGTTTTGAAGGCTAGATAACATACTCATCAACCGGGAAGCAACCGGTGACAATTCGAAAAGCAGGATAACAAACTCATCAACCGAGAAGCAGTCGGTGATAGTTCAAAAGACTGGAAAAGTGAACTCGTCAATCGGGAAGTAGTTGGTGACGGTTTGGAAAGCAAGATGAGTGTACTGGTCAATCGAGAAGTAGTAAGTGATAGTTCGAAAGGTAGGATGGACGAACTCGTCAAATGAGAATCAATCGATGATGGTTTAGAAGGCTGGAAAAGCGAACTTGTCAATTGAGAAGTAGTCGGTGACAATTCGGAAGACTGGAAAAGCGAACTCATCAACTGAGAAGCAGCCGATGATAGTTCAGATAGCAAGATAAGTGAACTCGTCAACCGGGAAGCAACCAGTGATGATTCGGAAGGCTAGATAATGAACTTATCAACTGGGAAGCAGTTGGTAATGGTTCGAAAGGCAGGATAACGAACTCATTAACCGAGAAGCAGTTGGTGACAGTTTGGAAGAATGGAAAAGCAAACTCGTCAATTGGGAAGTAGCCGATGACGGTTTAAAAAGCAAGATGAGTGTACACATCAACTGAGAAGTAGTCGGTGACAGTTCGGAAGGTAAGATGGATGAACTCGTCAATCGAGAAGCAATCGGTGATGGTTTGGAAGGCTGGAAAAGCGAACTCTTCAACCGGGAAGCAGCCGGTGACAGTTTGGAAGACGGGAAAAGTGAACTCGTCAACCAGAATGTAGCCGGTGACAGTTCAGAAGCACGACAAGCGAACTCGTCAATCAAGAAATAGTTAGTGACAGTTCCGAAGTTGGAAAATAAACGACCTCATCAACCAAGAAGCAACCAGTGATGGTTCAAAAGGTTAAACAACATGACATCGAAAGACAACCAACATATCCCTGGTGACGAAAGGAGGATACCAAAAAGTAACTGATAGGACATTGGCAACAAGAGAATGATACAAAAAGACAGCTGACATGCCCCTAGTATCGAAAGGATAATACTAAAAGGCAGTTGACATGCCCTTGGTAACAAGAAAATGATACCAAAAGGCAGTTGACATGCCCTTAACAACAAGAGAATGACACCAAAAGGCAGCTGACATGCCCCTAGTATCAAAAGGATAATATCAAAAGGTAGCTTACATGCCTCCTAGCATTAGAATGCTAAGGATGTTGCTGAAAGATAGGAACAGAAGAAAGCTAGGGGGCCTAGATAGCTAGTTTAGCTAAAAGAGGTTTGCTAGGAAGCACTTGCTTGTGGGTGCACCTTGAACCGTGACTACTTTGAACTGATGCTATTCACAGATTTTGTTGGAATTTTGCTGCTCGTGCTCGACATTTTTGAGGGAAGTGAGTATTTGTGGCCTGTTGGATCGAAGACTGACATTCTACGATCAAGGATGTTGCTTGTGGTAACGGCCAGCTGTAGTTATGGCTCTGTAAACATTGTAGTCGTAGCAATTGTCACTTCCCTAGAGGAATATGCACTTGACTGCCATGCTGGGAGCACGATCTTACGTTGCATTTTCTCAAAACAACCCCGACATTCTAGTTGGAGATTCTGGTCTAGACACTCTACACCATAGTTGTTGCCTCATGGTGTGCCTGATGCGTAGATTCTGTCCAAAGAATAGTTCACATGCCCTTGGTGGACAAACTTGACTTCCAGATGCGGTTGTTGTAGTCTGTGTGAGTCTGGTTAGAGAGCAAGCACCATGCTCCTTAGCAGACAATGTGAAATGGTAACAAAAGGCAGATCGAGAGAGGTACCTGGAAAAAATAGATGCCCCTGGTATTGTGTAACGCCCTGATCCAGAGCACGCTACTAAATCACAGTATCACAAGCATAAGTACACTAATTACAAAAACAATAAGTAACTGTAACTAAGGCTCACCTTCAGGATCACAATGTGCGGCTAGAAGCTCCAACTCCTGCACCGGAACTCAGCTGCATGCGGTCTGCACCTGTAAACCAAACAAGCACGCGTGAGTGACATCTAAGTCACCCAGTACACGCCCAAACATAGAAACCACAAAATCTCTGGAAAACTATAAAACTCATTTCTTTGATTATCAAAACTTGATTTTCTTTTGAAAATCCTATTTTCTTTTTATTGGAAATCACTTGGGAATTCAATCCCAAATTCATGCTCTTTTCAAAAGCCATGTTTCCTTTCTTTTCTCAAAACATTTGGAAACTCATTCCAAAACCACATTCTCTTTCAAGAACACACCTTTGCATTTTCTTTCAAAACCTTTGGAATTCATTTTCCAAAACATATCCTTTTCAATACTTGGGATTTCTTCCCAAAATCACACTTTCAAATTCACATTTCTGACCAGATCCAGCCTAAAACACAATGCCTCTCGGGCTCAAACCAAATCATAAATACAGGCTGGTAACTGGTAAAACATCATCATTAATCCATTTCAGGATTTTAGGACTATTTCATAAGTCCAATCCTGACCCAATCACAATTCTTTTTCTTTATTCATTTCCACTTTTCTTTACTGTTGTTACCATGATCAGGGGTAATCAGGCGCACAAGTAGTAGGCAAGGACATCCTTTCCCCTACCTTCATGCATTACCGCGGTGAAATTCCCCGTGTGGGATGTCACCGTCCCGGCCAACCGGCCTCAATTTCTTTTTCATGTATGCACGGGGATACGTCTTTGTCTGATGCCCCATTGGTGACCCGAACAACTAGGTCCAATGACCCAGGCTCAGCCTACACCGTCGGTGACCTGAACAACTAAGCTTAGCCTACACCGTCACAAGCTCGGTGACCTGAGCAACTAGGTACAACGACCCAGGCTCAGGCTACACCATCGGTGACCCGAAAAACTAGGCTCAGCCTACATCATCTCATGCTCGGCAATCACAGTCGTGTCTGACAACTGGTTCATTGGAGCCTCATACTTCTACCACGTTGTCGACACCAACCCCCGTGGTCTTTTAACACATTATTAGTGTCCCATTCAAAACACTTTAAACTTTCTTTTCAAAACCATTTCCCATTACAATCTTTTCGTTGCAGGACTCTATCTCCTTGCAACACCTGACCCTCCACTGGGGTCCCAACTCAAGTCATGAAAACCATGCTTAAAATCATAAATTGGGTCTCATGCCCAAAACCACACAAAATAATCCTTTTCATTCATTTATGGGACCACAACCCAAAACCACTCCCAAATTTATTTATTTGGGTTCCACATTCCTCCATGTCATTACATGGGGAAAACATCACTTGCCTATGCTCAACATACCTTTAAAACCATTTATCATTCATTTAAATTCATATTTATGCATACCAGGTTCAGGGCAAAAACGTTAGACTGAATCTTAGGTTCGGTATACCGAAGATCCCTGGTTCGGTACACCGAATATTTTCGGCATACCGAAAACTCCTGAATCAGTCGACTGGGTGATTTCGGCCTGCCGATATCAGGTATCTGGCTTAATCTGATAGAGATTCGATATGCCGAATTCAGTTCGGCATGCTGAATCGCTCGAAACCAGGGCACCTCCCCTGTTCCGAACGGCAGAAATCGCCCAGGTGGGAGTCTCAATCGGACCCCCCAAACACACATCAAAAATTACGAGTAAATCACGGGGTGTAGACCCTTGAGTCTACTTCAAAACCCCCAAATCCATTCATGATTTCATCCACCACACAGTTCATACCAAAATCACAAGGGGAAGGGGCTCAAGAGCAGCTACTACAGCCTTCAACACCAAAATTGCATTTCCCCCACAAATACCAATCCTAACCGCATGATATCTATATTCTCATGCTATATATCACATTCCAACCATTTTACAATTTTTTCCACAATTTTTCAAGCATTTATCTCAATTTCCATGCAATTAACCCATTGTTAAGGAAACAACGAGTAGAGGAAAGGGAAGAGGACACGTACCTAGCTCAGCCCTCTGGTGACCTTTCCCCCACTCCAGCAAGCCTTCTCGTGCCCCAGCAAAGCCTCTCCCGCCAGCGGACCACACGAACGGCCACTGCCTCTTCCTCGGTTGCGCACACGTCGTTTTTCCTCTCCCTCTTCCTCCTTGTGGTGCAGCTCACCCTCTTCCACTCGCCTCTGCCTCTTTTATCCCCTCCTCCTCCCGCATTGCGCCAGCCGCCCATTGCGTCGAAGATGACGGTGAGGCACGGGCCGCTGGATGGTGGTGGCACGGGCTGAGTAGGGTGAAGGGGAAGAAGATGGGTGTGTGTGCTGAGCTCGTGAGTGCAAGATGGAGAAAAAGAAAGAAAGAAAAGAGGAAAGATCGGGCATGTAAACTGAGGTGACTGTGCATCCTCAAACCAGACTCCACATTGGTCCTAGATCACAAACAGGTGCACAGAAAGCTAACCACAAGCTCAAACATCCGAAATCAACAGATTATCCATTAATAAACCATTTAAGCAACATCACAATCAATTACATGGTTTATAATTTAAATGGATAATCAGGCCCAGATGTCACATATTGAGTCAAGCTGCCAAATGACGTGGGGGTCTGGCTATGATTGCAAGTGATCTAGACCACTAGGAAACGAACGTGTTCTGATTTGCTACTTGTTCAATTGTTGTATTCTGACCATTCTATCCTTGTCTGTGCAATCACCAGACATTCCCCAAGTAGTGTCGGTGGAACTTGGTTGACTGTGGGGAGATTGTTGCCAATGTTGCTGATTCTGTAGGTTTGTATAGCCTGTGCACAGGAAGGTGTCTCTATTGTACGTGCACTTTGACTAGAAAGCAGCTGAAATGTCCTCGACTGGAGACGCTCAATGAAACTTTGTAATGCAATGCGAAATGCAAGTAGAAAGATTGTAGCAAGCAAGGTAATGGTGGTGATGGACTTTATTGTTGTACGGAGATATGCTGATGGATGAAGCTATTACTTAAGTAGGTAAACATGTTTTATTGATCAACTATGATTTTTGTTTGTTTGCCCTCAATTAGGTTGGAAAGTTTCATGCCTATTGGAGGAGGATGCCTTCGACTCAGTTGACCCTACAGAGACTCACAAGGTGTGGGTGGCTCTCGTAGGATGAGAGGTGGCGTTCAAGCTCGCTGTGCAGTGGTGGGATAGACTGGACTCCATGCCAAACTCTTTAGGGTCCCACACCTGCTCTTTTGAGTTCACACGATTTCTTTTCCTCCCTCATAGGCATACGGCTTCGCTCTATACCTGACTTGGAGGTAAAATGCGCCTAGTTTGGATTGGAGGCTTTTGCTGCAAGAAGGGGGACTAGTCTTTTAAAGGTGTTGATTTACCAAGCACATGCTTCAACTCCTCTCCAAAACATGATAGGGATAGAGCTACGCCACATGCCTCTTACTCTTGGGCTGACTTCTGTCTTCGCTTTCTGTCTTCTAATTTCTTTTATGCCCATACAAAGGTATATTTCTTTTTTGGCTCACACACTCAGCCACCCTAGCATTTTATCTCCCTCTTGTAGGTGTTGGGGCCTTGCAGAGTTTGGACACCTCACTGGCCTTGATAGGTGGTGGCTCCCTTGCTACTTGGTCATCTGAGTAGTGCCATCTGAGGAAGAGCAATCCAATTTGTCGCAGGCAAATTTTCCAATTTTCGTCATCGTGCAGAGTTATTAACATGCAAAGTATTTTTAGGTTTGTTGTTTTCTAATTTTTTTTGTATTTTTCTTCTTTTGGATTCTTGCTTTTCTTTTCTTTCTTTTTGAATGCATGATGACAATGAAAAGAATGAAATAACAAAGAAAATAGGAAAAAAAAGGATATGACTTCAGTCTATGTTGCAAGGCTTCTGTTGCTAGTTGAGAAGACTGCGCTTATTGTTGAATTTAAAGTATCTGTAATTGCTGCACTATGGGGTTTAGGGCATTTGTGCATTCTGAGTCAGACTAGTGTATGGCAAGTTGGAAAACCTTGGGCGAGACCTCCCACAAAGGAATGGGAACAGGAATGGCACACGCATGTGTCGCCGGACAGATCTAGGAATCAACAAGAGAAGGATCAAGGCTGACGTGATCAGAAGGTTCCCCAAAAAAAGGGCTGGGAGAAAGAAGATAAACCCCTAAAGTTCTGACATCTTCAATGCTTGCAGGTTCAGATGAGGAGAGGTGGGCTACACTAGGGTAGGGAGATGTTGGTGCAGGTGTGGATTCTGCCTCCTACGCACTGACGATAATAGCCCCATTATCGATCCAGCTCTAAACAACATTCCAGAGAGTGTGACAATCATCAGTCGAGTGCCCTAGGGCTCGATGATAATCACAATGCGCACTTGCATCATACCACATTGGGAGTGGGTCTGGTGGCAGACGAGGATCTGGGAGTCGCAAAAGCGACACAACCTGAGGGAAGATGGCACTCAACGGCCCACCTAGTGGAGTGAAGTCACTTTCTGTTTGACGTCTGTGCCTTTGCTTAGGTTGTTGTCCTTGTCGGGCCGGTGCGACGTGATGCACTGGTTTGATGGTGGAGTGTGTGTATGTGGTGTGTGGAGAGCTAGGTGCAAATGCTAACTAGCTCAGATCAAGTTGGCTGTCTACTCTAGTAGGCTTCACAGAAGGCTTAATGAAAGAGATGTTTGCCTCCTTAATATTGCTGGTGTTGGCAATGTTGATGTTGAAGCTGTTGCCGAAAGTCGTGGCCTATTTCACGAACGTAGAGAGTGCAGGAAAATTCCTACCATGCAGTGAACTCTCCACGTGAGCACCAGCCCGAATCTGCGATGCAAAAGTAGTGATGGGCTGAATGCTAAGCGGAGCCCCAGTCACTGGTTGTGCTCCTTTTACAATGATCTCAATAGACTCTTTGTCGGATGGTTTATCCTTGATTTGGGAGGCTAGTGTACGCCAATGACCAACATACTCCCCAAATGGCTCTTGGGGTCCCTACTTGATCACAACAAGATCCTCTTGCTTAGGGATCAAGTCAAGATTGAAGGAGTATTGCTCCAGGAATGCCTTAGAGAGGTTGTTCCAAGTCTTGATAGAGGCCATGTTGAGGGATGTGAACCATCTGAGTGTTGGCCCTGTTAGACTTTTCTGGAACAAGCGAATCATAAGCCTCTCATCGCCCGAAAGCTGCGTGTGGTCTCCACACACGCCTTCAAATGGGATATTGGGCAGCCAATACCATTATATTTTTTGAATTCTGGGATATGGAAATTCAAATGGAGTGTCGCCTTTGGAAAATAGCAAAGGTCCCGGTAAGATTGGTGTTCCCTGCCTTGTACTTGACAAAGTGCTCTTTCCAGATCGCCAATCCTAGCTAGGAGGGTGTCTGAAGTTGCTGTTGATGAGATAGGAGCAGTTGATGTGTGTGCCACGTATGCCGTATGGGTCGCGCGTGTGCGCTCCTTCGGATCCACCCTAACGCCTCCTGGTGTCGAAGCGTAAGGGCCAACATACCAGTGCGTAGGTGTTGAGTGTAGTGATGTCAAGCGTGGATGAGCCTGGATCTGATGCAAAGGGAATGAATGGGCTGCATGTTGTGTCTTGTAAGATGCAGAGTGAGGGAGCAATAGCTGTTGTACCAGTATGGTTTTGGGCAATGAGCTCGAGGCATGCTACTCTCTAGCTAGCCTGAACGGCTGGCCACCAAGTGATGGAGTCATATGCTGTGCAAAGTGTAGTGAAGGTGTAGGAGGCAGAGATGATGCCCCTATCGCTGGAGCAGTGAAGAGCTGAGGCGATGGCATAGGCGAAAATGTTGTGGGATGAGCCTGCAACGCTAAGGTAGTTTGCATCGGAACCTCATGGGTCAAGGGAAAAGGAGCAGAGGTAGGACCAGGATAGTGAGCCATGCCCTGTAGCCTCTTTGCGAGAACCATCAGATGCTGTGGTTGCCTGGCAGAAGACTCACCAATGGATGAGTCAAAAGGCAAGAGCGGGAGAGGAATGGACCCTACAGTAGAAGTAACCACAGTCGACTGAATTCCTAGAACAGGAATACTCGAGGAAAGAGGTGCATCTGGTAGCACTTCTGGAACCTATGTGGTGATCACCGCAATGGATTTGGTGATAGGCTCCTGAGCAACGAGTGCCTGTGAATGCCCCAAAGTGGGTATAGAGTCCCCTTGTACCCTAAAATGGAATGCATGGAGAGAAGGAGAATCAAAAGAAGTGAGAGATGGAGGAACCGAACTCGGGATCTCCTCCAAAACAACAACAGGAGGCTCATTGGTTGGCTGGGCCATGGCTGATTGTGAGTGAGTATGAATGGGACTACGACGAAGAACAAACGCACGAGTTCTAGGACCACGGGAGGTCGCCCGCGACGGAGACACTTAAGCTCTAGTCCAGGACCTTGCACCCTGCTACCTGTGAGGGATAAGCAAGAAGATCAGGTGTCATAACCTGGACAAAGACACTAAGACAAATGTGGGTTATTAGAGTTGCGTGAATGATAGACAATGCATATGTATGTCCTAAAATGCACTCTCTTGCCATGCATGACCTAGATGGGGTTGACCACAAGGGACACACTCATGGTTTAGGTTTTGACTTTGGTCAGAAAGTAAGGCTCTCGTTCTAAATCTTGGCCAAAGCGTAGGCAGTGAACAAGTGGTGCGTTGGTGGCTTCGACTCCTGCAATAGCAAGAAGCTGTATCCTCTACTAACACTGACACGACCCCAGACAAGGGGGAACAAAATGGCAACATGTACTACGCCGAAGCCATAGAACGGGGAACCAGAACTGTCCTTCGCAGCCTGTGGGAGGACACAAGAGAGGAGAAGATGCATGCTTTCTAAAATAATCATTCATGTGATATGCCTTTGTGTGTTTTACTTGCGTTTTATTAAACTAGAGGGGATTGTAAGGATTTGTCTCTAGTTATGCCTTATTATTTGTTTTCTATGTGCGTGTCTTCTAGGTTAAGCCGGAAGGGAGGCAATCATGTCTTTACTTTCCTAAGCATGGCAAAGCGTTAAAGGGGAAGAAGACACTTAACAATGGCATGCAAACAAGCATACAACAAACAAAATGCATGATTATGGCATGTGTTAGTGTTGTTGACATGATTGTGAGTAAAGAAACATCCATCACATCAAAAAGCAAGTAATATGGCATGTGAGTGTAGTGGCATAACAAATGTGTAAAAGAAAGCACAACAACTGAAAATGCATGAAGAAGCAAGCACGCAAGTGTAAGTAAAGGCAATAAGCAAACAAATGTGAAGCAAGGCAACAATGGACAAAAGCCAAGCAAGCAAAAAGCATAAAACAAAAGCTGGAATCTAGAATCCCCAGCGGAGTCGCTAGTTCCTGTGACCATGCCGATGGAACCCTGCATGACTCCTCGGTGCATGAAAATACACGAAGAATCCCAATATGGTCACAGCGAAGATGGTGAATCTGAGGAAGGAGACTCAACTCAGAAACACCAAAGAAGGATAAGGAAAAGGAGTCACCACCTAGTCTTTTAATGGGAAGACGAGGAAAATCAAGATGCATATGAATGCGAGACAACGATGCAAATGAATGCAAATGAATGAATATGTATGTGATCTGTACCTAATGGATGCAACACTTAGCCACTGTGGGCCAGAGAAAGGGTAAGGATTCCTGTTACGCATAGGGAAGGTGTTAGGCATCCCCATACACCCGAAAATCGGTCTTTTTTGGCTAATCGCTTGCTATGTGTCAAAAATGCAATGTATGCTTGTCTAACCCTAAGATGTATGCTCGAAATCAGGCCAATGTGAAAATCAAATGAGAAAAGCCCCAAGTGAAATTGCACAAAAGGAAGAAATAATGAAGAAAATAATCTAAGGGTCAATGTATGCATTAGAAATGCCGATTAATGTATGTCCTTAGGTGATATGAAATTCATGCAAAACATCAGAAATATTCAGAGAGAAAGTTAGTGCAAAACTACAGAAAACTTCCAATGCTCGTGAAAGTCAAAAAGGGGAAAATAATCCACATCGAGTCCATGTCCCCATTGTCATACTTACTAATGTATGCCCTCGAGGGATATAGAAAACCAATATGAAACAAAGTTGTAAAGTCAGATCAAAGGTGTGAAATGTTGTGTAGGCAAATTCGATTCAATGCGGCAAAGCACGATATGCATGAGAATATATATACATGAAAATATGCATGAAATAGGCATGAAATGCATGTGTGAAGATGAATTCATGAAATATATGCATAAAAATACGATATGCATGAGAATATATATGAAAATATGCATGAGATGTATAGATGGCATGTATGGATGTGCACGAACACATGTGGAAGATGATGAATGCAAGACATGAAATGCCAATGCCTGTCCTAGCTTCGGTGAGCTTCGCTGGCCATCCTTGCCTATTGCTTCCGTCAAGCAAGGTCGTTATTGAGTCTCGTTTTGGTGACTCGCCTTCAAGATCCGTGATTCGGGCTCGCTTCTCAAATCCGTCATCGGGACTCGCTTGACTCGTCAATTGGACAAATACATGAAGCTTGTTCTAAATCAAGAGTGATCATACCAATGCTTAGCCTAATGTCTAAGATGAACAAAAGGCAAGCTAGAATGTGTCCAAGTTGTTTAACACATGCCACTGTGCATAATGGGATGAGGCCTGAGTTGTTCGTCAGAAACAGGTCTCGTCAGCGGTGATACTTCCTTTTCTCTCCAAGCAGATGCACAGTGACGTTGAGCATCTCCTTATGCACAGGTAAGTTTCAGTGGATGATCCTAAGTTCTCCTAGATGTTTTGATGCAAGGGAGGCTTGGTTGACTTCCCCAACCATCTACCTTGTCGGTGTTTTGACTCCGACGACGAGCTCACCCACGGGTGACAACTAGTGGCTTCCGCATCGCGATCAGGCACTCTGGAGGTTTGGGAAGCAAGAACAGAGGAGTGTGAACACGGTGAGGTGGATAAGCATGGACCTGTGGGCTTGGGATCTTCCTCCCACATCTTCTCACCGTCGATCTCGCTTTGCTAGTGAGCTCCTCTGTGGGAAGCAAACAGAGGACATGGAGTGATGACTGAGGCTACTGGAAGGTTGAGGGAAAGGAGGGGAAGGCGTGTGTGCCATCAAAGGCCAGGAAGGATGCGTGTTATGGGACTGGTCATCCCCGACCTACCTTGCCATCGACTCTGTCTTCTCCGGTGAGCTCAACTATGGGAGGTGGACTGGTGCTCTGGCACGTCGATCAGAGGAAGAAGAAGAGATGGGCTGAAGTGTTGTGGGCTTACATGGGCTTAAGTGGGCCTAAAAAGGATTTGCATGTGTGGGCTTGGTTTGAGATGTGATTAGGTTTTAGGTTATTAGCTTGGTTTGTTGGATCCACATGGGTTTGAGTAGGTTGGAGATATAGCTAGGGTTTAAGATTTGGTTTGGTGAATTAATTGATCCACTAGGGTTTTAGATTCAAACAGAGGTTTGGGCTAATTCTGTGGATAAAATTAGGTAAAGATGTCTAGTTGGCTTTGGTGACAATGATTGAGAGTCCAACAACCACAATTCCACTCTAGAGAAGACTACTTACAATTCTGCAAAATTGGGGTGTCTACAATATGATGTATCAAATACCTTTATAAATATTGAGGAAATATCTCATCTATTATTATGAAAAATAACTTCATTTCAATTCAACCAAAAACTCCAAACAATTGCTAGAACAAGGGTGTTCTAGTCCTTCATATTAATATGAAATTTAAACAGATACTTAAGAGAAAAAGTTTGAGATAAACTTAAATGAGACAATTGATTATTTACATTATGTAAGAAGAAATTTCAAATAGCTTTGAATATGGAATAATGAAAAAAAAAGGTGAGTAACAGATTCTTCATAAAAAATACACAATTCACAGTGTATTGATCAAATCCAACCTTTCTTTACTAAATTTGCCTAAGACAATATTTTATCATGGAAAGCAAGCTAAGCAAAAATTTTAATCAGATAGAACAAGGGTGTTCTATGCAACCATGGAAAAATTTGCCTAAGACAATATTTTATCATGGAAAGCAAGTTAAGCACAAATTTTAATCTTCAAGGGAACTACACTTTTCCAAATACTTGTTTTAAAAACTGACCTCACGCCTTCATCATTGAAAATGTCAAAGCAACAGTAAAGTTTTTACTTCGAACAACATCCAAGATATGGAATCTTCCTTTGAAGATTGACAACTGGGGTACCAATTGGATTTTGAAACACTCCAATGTAGTGTCCCACGATCTTTATGTTGTTATACCCATTAATTTTGATTAAGAAATTGACAAATTCTTTATGTGTTTAGTTGTTGGCTGAGTTCTGTGGGAAAGTTCCATTTTCCCTTCAATTCTTCCTTTTTTTCCTACTCCTCTATTTTGCAATAGAATACTAA
Source organism: Posidonia australis (assembly GCA_024699735.1). Lineage (NCBI taxonomy): Eukaryota > Viridiplantae > Streptophyta > Magnoliopsida > Alismatales > Posidoniaceae > Posidonia > Posidonia australis. The sequence continues at coordinate 17,404 of JAMKQA010047010.1, read as the reverse complement.
ATAATTGATTTTCATTCGGGATTTTTGTACATGTGCATAGTAGGAATTAAATACTTTGTAGGTATGGCAATGTTGGCCCAAAACAGAAAAACTATATGCCAAGTTGCCAACCCAGACCTACATATTATAACAGTTAAGACTTAAGAGGACATGTTTAGATAGAGTACCTAGCAAAGTGGGAAGATCTCGTTAATTGGACAATGAATGGAACTTGAATCACTTATAAGGTTGGAAAAATGATAATGATTTTTGGAATCTCTCCAATGACATAGCAGTAAACAAGGAACATGACAAAGACGACTGGTATCTGAATATTACCATGGCTTAATACAATCGAATACCAATGCCAAATTTCTTGCAACTTAGCTAAAATTTCATACGTAATTTTAAAATACCGTTATTTGTAACAAGCTATCAAATACCTTTATAACGGTATCTGACTCATGAATGTATGATGTAATTTCTTGCAACATCAAATTGGATACAGTGCTTGATGAGAATCAAGCTATGAAGGAACGGCTAAAGGTTCTTGAGGCGGCAATACTTGAGAAGAGCTCGATATGTTTACATCATTGCTTGAAAATTTACTTTAAATATTTGCACGTCATTGATTCTGTTTTTTGTGTAATTTTTGGAAATATTGTGTCAGTCAATTACTGTTATTCTATTGTTGGAAACTATTATAATTGATTCTGTTTTTTTATAATTCTATCATCTTGCTTTAGATTCCCATAATAAGAGCAACCATTATTTTTATCATTTTGAAAAGGAGATAGGGAGAACAGGAGAAGGTCCCTTATTTTGAAAGTTGGATACAATATGATTGTCCATTCTCCTAAGAGTTTTGGAGGGAGAATAACATGTGACATTTAGAGAGAGTAGTTTAACTAATAAAACTGGAGGTCATCAATAAATGGAGTATTGGTAGAAATAGCTTGGAATAAACCCATAAGATCCCTTAATCACTATACTCATCTGTTTAGTTAGAAGTGATAGAAATAGAACAAAGTTTATAATAAACATTGCTAACTAAGGAATGTAATGACTTCTAGTGTTATGAGTCCGCAACTGACTATATCAGACTTTAGCAATAAATAATTTTTTTAGTGAACAACAAAAGATGCCTCAACAGATCTCAACAAGTAATTATGTTTAACAAGAAGTCAAATTTTTAGTATTCATAAGAAATATAACTAGATTTTCAAAAAATGCTTGATTAGCTACTCTATTATTGATTTGTTTTCTTGGTTCCCCCAAATTCATCTCAAACTTTTGGAAAGCTTCCTTAATTTTGGTGGATCCAACTTTTTCACACTTGAACAGAAGATGCATTCCCAGATTTGTGCCCATCAGGGAGCTTATAGTAAAGCCATATTCTTCCTCACATACACAGTTTGTACTACAGAAACCAAACTTTCATACAAAAGTATTATAAAACTTGTTAATTCATTAAATGATAATTTGAAGCCAAGGTATGAAAAAAATTAGGAAAAGAAAAGAAAAAAAAGAGAAACCTCACCTATGCTTGATACAAAAGTGTCCTCGAACAGCTAACCCTAGAAACCTCACCTACGCTTGATACGTCTGATACACCTGATACAGAAGTGTCCTTGAACACCAGGTGCTGTTGCTTCAATTGTTGAACAAAAGACCCCAAATCGATGGTCAGTCGACGTCGTTGAAATGGAAAGGTGTAATGGGAAAATAAAAGAGAAGTTTTGATGAAAAGGAGTAACGCGAGATACGCCTGATATCGCTATTGCTTTCTTACTAGAGGAGGAGGCGGTCGTAGGAAAGGTGGAGGGAGAACGAGAGGAGGAGGAGCTATCGGCTAGTGGAAGAAGAAGTGTCGAGGTTTTGGGTGGTGGAGGTAATGGGAGGAGGAGGAGGAGGAGGAGGAGGAGGTGATAGGAGAGGTTTTGTGCAGCAGAGGAAGAAGTGTCGAGGTTTTGGGAGGAGGAGGAGGAGGTGATGGGAGAGGTTTTGGGTGGTGGAGGGAGAAGTGTCGAGGTTTTGGCCCTTGGAAGGGGTTTTGGGCAAAGAAAGAGAGTTTTGATGAAAATAAAAGAGGGAAGAAAAGTAGTGGCTAAAATTATTAATATTTTAATTTTAGTCACAGTCTAATTTCGTAGCTAATTTGTGGCAAAAATAAATTTTCATTAAAATAAAATTTTTAACCACGACTATTTCATGTTTAGCCATGGAATGTGACCTTGATTAAGTAATGTTTTGTTTTATTGATTCGAATTAATGTATTTGTGGCTATTTCCATGGCTAAACATAGCAATTAGCCACGGATTTATTGTCTGTGGCTAAAAGTGGTGGCTAAAGCCTAGTTTTCTTGTAGTGTTGCTTATAGCCTAGAATTCTGCAATATCTATCAATATTTTCCTACGAAACCCCAATACCAGTAGCGCGCCGGAACCAGGTAGGTCTGCGTGTGGTTTCAAGCGATGCCAATGCTGGTGTAAGTGTTGCTAATGTTAAAGTGCTACTGTGTTGTAAGTGAATGCTGATGAAATGTGCATTTCAAATGTACAAAATGCTGATGATGTGGAGTATGCCTGATTACGATGCACATGCTGTGTAGATGCTAGTTGGAACATGTAGATGCAAATGAATGCTACGATGCTTGATGAGTTGATGGACTCATTGCCGAATAGTTTCGGTTATTAGCCTGAGGAGAAGAGGGTCATGGCAAGACTGACAGGTTTGCCTACCGGAAAGTGACTGTGATGGTGGTCATCCGGGTAGTTTGGGGTACCGGCCCAAAAGAAAGGGGCATCCTAGATCCTGTCCACTTGAACGGGGACCTAGGAGGGGGGACGACAAGATATTGGACTTATCGGGCCGACAAAAGAATAGAGGAATAAGATAGAATCTAGTCGTTATCGATGTATAGATAGGTCAGCTAGGAGCGGACAGAAAGGAGAGAGTTGACAAGTTACTGAACTTGTCGGGTCGACAAAGAGAGAAAGGATAGAACCTAGTCGCTGTTGGTGTACAGACAGGTCGGCTTGGAGCAGATAGAAAGGGGAGAACTGGCATGTTATCAGACTTGCCGGGCTGACAAAGAAAAGGGGGAGGAAATAGTTGATAAGAGCGATCGCTGCGGTTGGCCTGATGCTGTCTCTTCCTAGGTGTTCCCTGAGCTTTCGGCAAGGTGGGGGTAAATCTGTAATTCTGCATGATCTCACTGAACTCTGTCTGTGGTTGACTCTGCTCCAAAGGATGTCTTTTCAAACTGTCACACGGTAGGCAGGAGCCTTTAGCAAGTGGATAGGGCTCAAGATTCCTTCGCACATCGATAGGGGTAAAATGGTAGTTTTGCCTTGAACTGTCGAGTTTTGAAAATGTTTGAGCATAAGTTAGATTCTGGCATAATGGGGACATTCTTGATCTCTCACGGGAGGTCAAATTTGGTAGGCAATCTGCTTCTGTGATAGCCGAGGGTCTTCTCATAATTTTAGGAAATCGTAGGGGCTTTTCTGTAAATTCTTCGCAAACTGTCCCCTGAGCTCAAAATGTCATTCTATTAGTGATGCTTATGCCCTGGCCAAACTTTTGGAGCGTCCACTTCACTTTCGACTCATGGACTGGGGTTTCAGTCGGTAAAGAAGTTCTAGGGGTTTCTATGCAAAATTTCTAGTTATGAGTGATTTAGGGATTCTTCTAGGGTAATGAACTGCCTTGTGCTGATCTGAGTTCTTCAGATCTGTCTTGGTGGGTAGGGCCTGTCAAGCGGATATCTTTTGGCTTCTGTAAAAGTTGGGGGATCCCATTGTAATTTCTAGAAACTGCTGTAAAAATTTGCAAAACTGACCATCAAGGCCGATTCAGGTGGCAATTTTCGTCCCAAAAACCTTGCCTAGGGCCTTGGGAGCTGTGTGGACGTTTCTGGCCTTCTCCAATTTTGAGGGACGACTCTGCCCTTCACTAAGTAAATTGCAGTTTGGTCCATAATTTTGCAAAAATTGCCAAGGGCTGAATAAAATTTCCAAAACCTGTAGGGCCCATTGGCAGTTGCCCCTGTATGCTTTTGCATGCTCCTTTACTTTCCATATGGATTTAAATCAAATCAACCAAAGAATAAAACTCCTTCATTTAAAGCATCTCCAAGCTACCGACGAGCCATCTTCTCCCCTTCCACTTGTGCCCTTTCGTCTCCCCATTCTTCCTCTTTCTCCCGTGGATGGCTGTTAGGGTTGAGGCCAGGTGGCAGAGTGGTGCAGGTGACATCGACGCGTGTAAAGGAGCTACGACGACGCAAGGGGACCGGGCGGTGGTGCTCCAGTGGTGGGGCATTGGGTGCAACGGGCTTCCGTGCCATCGAGACGTGCACTGTTGGCGTACGGGGAAGGGACGACGCCGATGAACATGGTATTCCACTCTCCATCTCTTCTGTTTTCCTTCTTCTTCCTTCCTTTTTTTTTTGCTTGCTTCCTATGCCACTTGCCTTGCCTTGCTTTGTTGTCTTCTTTTCTGTTTGCACGACCACCCTTCCTTCTTCCTCCCCCCGTCGAGTCACCAGTGTTTCCCCCATCAACTGGTAGACAGTTGGCAGTCGTCGGACAGGATGGTGCTTGGTGGTTGGCCATCCATGGGGTGGAGCGATGGGTTGAGTGATGGTCAGGTGAATGTCGGGCTGGAGGTCAAGCTGGGGGTCGAGCTTGATGGTGGCTGCGCCAGTGGTCGCAGGCTGTCGACGCTCTATCTTGCTCACTTGCACATATAGAAAAAGACATCATACTTGTTTGGATGACCACACTATCATGCCAATATTTTTCTTGAATAATTACTGTAGGAAAAAACATCATACATGCTTAAAACATGTGCCATCACGCTTGTTTGAACAACACTGTAAAAGGTCATCAAACATGTTGTTGTGAATGATACTGTGAAGCATGCCGTCGTAGAATTCCATTGACTTCACAATTGGACCAACCTCACCCAAGATTTTAAATGTTGGATCTTAGAATACTGTCTCTGATTTTTCCTTTTACTATCTCTGGTTACTTTGACTTTTGTGCTTTTGGTGCGATGGTCCACCACGACTTTGTTTTGATAACATGCTCATTTAAACATGACCTTGCTTTTGCAGTCTGATTCTGAGTTCGAGTATGAGGTGACCCAGGCGTGTGGGATCGCCTCCAGTTCGCAGGCTTGGAGTCATGGGACCAGCTCATTATCTGGGACTACTTCTAGTTCACAGACTCGGGGTCGTGGATCTAGTTCACGATCTGGGCCTACTTCTAGCTCCTGGGCGTCAGAGGAGGCAATGCCCAACATCCCCGAGGATGTAAGAAAGCAAGACTCCACTTGCTTTGGTGTTTTCCTTACGCATGCTTCAGATTTGCTGAACTGAATTTCTTTTGGCAGGAATCTGACAATTTCAGGGGTCAGTTGTTGGATGAAAACCACATCTGCAATCCTGAAGATTTTGAGGTACCCTTTCCTTTTCTACACAAATTTTCATGGTGTAACTGATTTCTAACCCTACTATTCTTCGTTCCTCAGGCCGACGATACTAGGCGGGTGATGCAGTGTCTTTGGACACTGATGTTGAAGCATTTCGTGCATCTCCCCGGCTTTCTGAAGGGTGCATCTACTACATTGCACCCCATTTGAGAGTCTCCAGCGCCACTGAGCAGTCCATGGCCATTACGAGTTTTTTCGAGCACTCGCGGAGCAGTGGTGACACGAGACCTACACTTTCCACCTCCCTTTCGGCGAGATGATGATCCTACCAGAGCATTGGGCACTATTGACAGGCTTCTGCTTCGAGAAGGAGCCTATAGTCGGCACGTCCACCTTGGGGTTCTCCAAGGTTACAGAGCTTCTCGGCCGTGAGTGTCCACTTCTGACTTGGTCAGCACATTATCTCCGTTATAGCTAGATCAGGGAGTGGAACTCATTCTATCCGGATCTGGCACCAGGATTAAGGGAGGCAGAGTTCCTTCTTTGCCACTTCCTGATAGAGTTGATGGCTCTGATCTTCTACGACACTTCCAAATACTACTCGTTGGATTGGCTGATATAACTCGCTAACTTGGATCACTTGGACCGGTATGACTAGGGCAGTGTCAGTTATGCCTACATGCTCTGTGGCCTGGACAGTGTCATAAAGAGCAATTAGTGGTCCCATATGGGGCTCTACCCACTGCTGACAGTAAGCTTCTGTATTTTCTTCTTTAGTTTGAGCAATATGATTATGTTCTGACTTGCTTTTCTGTATTCGCAGTACTGGTGGATGGAGGATTGTATGCAGGGGCATTACTTCTTCTACCTCCGTCCCAGACTTCTCCCACTTCCACGGTAGTGGTGTGAGCTAGACCACCGTACCGCAGCTGGGGTATACGGTTATGAGTCTTACCGCTACCTACTAGACCTACTGTTGGTACATGACATGAGTATGTAAATACCACACCTATTTACTGCTTTCTCTGTTTTCTGATATCTTGCTGGATTGACTCGTGCTCTGCTTTGCCTTGTACAGGTTGAGTTGAGGCCATTTGAGAGGTACGCCAGGCTAGATTAGGAGCCTTTGAACTCTACTTGGACTTACTGCTGGAAGTAGATGAAAATTTTCTACTTCAAGAAATCCACCTTCTACCTGCCTTGCCGGGTTTATCGTCAATTCACCTCGGAGTTCGGCATCCCGCTTCTGCCTCCTATTGAGATGGTGCCTCGGGCAACTACCCACATACAGGCTCGCTCTATTGTAGCAGAGATTATGGTTGACCGGAGTCGGTATATCCTCCATCCTGCCAACTACGACGAGTACCAGGAGTGGTACAAATGCGCCTGCAAGCCATATCTTTAAGAGGAGGACCTCCGTGAGCAACAACAGGACATGTGGTTTATGGAGAACTGGGCCAAGGTAAGTTGTTTTCCTTGCAGGATGGTATGATTCTGTAATTCAGCTTATTCTAACACAACTGTTTGTTTTTGTTGCAGCGGTTTAAGGGCAGGCGGAGCAACTTCTATGCTCGGATGCGACAATCCAAGGTATTGCATTCTACCTCTTTTGTTTTATAATTCCCGACTGTACCTGCCTGATCATGCTAACAACATTATCCTCATCTATAACAGGCCCAGCGGGAAGCTCATGGGGAGGTAAGTGTTTTTCTGATTCTGTGTTTATTATTCTTTTTTGTGCACATCCGGGGACTGGCCCTCTTATTTCAGGGAAGCAAGCTAGAGGACATCATCCTTAGGAGTAGTGGTGATGAGGTCGACCCCGACCTCGAGGAGGATACTTCCGTAGTTGGGGACTTGACGAGCGCTTCTTCTTTTGCCCCCTCCTGTGCTCGTGCTACTTTAGCTGCGATTGCTCGATGGCTCCGGCGCATGGGCGAGCATCGTACCGCTCGTGCCTCCCAAGGGCGGGAACCAGATGAGAGCGACAACGAGGCCTGGGATTAGTTACCCATTTTGACTTTGTATCTCTACAAGTGTTGTAATTTAAACATTGTTCCCTGCAAAACACTAGTCTTGTAACTTGAACTATCTTTTAAATTACCTTGCTTTTGGATGAATGTCTTCCAAATTGCCTGTCTTTGTGGCGTGCCTTGGAATGTGTTTGTTGCTTGTAGTTAAGCTTTAGTTTCTTTGCGCCAGTTAGGCGAGTTCTGAATAGTGGTGGCTTGGTTGGCGAGCCTTGTACCATACGTGCATGTGACACGCGCGCCCTCTAAGCGTATCACAGATGAGGGTGTAATTACAGGGTCAGCATCCCTGTACAACACGTGCATGTCATACGTGCCACCACGACGTGCGTGACTTTTGACACAGCCACGGGTCACCGACTTGCAGTTACTCATGGGCTCCCCTTTTCCTCCGGCGGCACAATGTCCGTCATTCCTCTTCCGCCGGCGGCTCTGGCACTGCTCCGCTAGGCTTCTGTTCTCTTCCACTGCTAGTGCTTTTCTTCTGGGCAACATGGTGAGGTATCCATGGCAAGGTGGGATGGTTGTAAGTTGCGAGCCCTTGATGTGGTGCTTTTGTGGATCTTCGGGGTTTCTTGACGATGGTTACTCCACCCCACTAATCATACGTGTTGAGGTGCTGGATCGACATGCTTTCTGATAGTGACCGAGAGAAGTTGCGGTGCTAGGGGATCTCTGGGCGACTCTTGAAGATCGAGGATGTCGAGGTGAACCGATATCTCCTGTGCACTATGGCTAGATTCTAGAAACCAACCCGCCAGGCGAATTTGCGGCCTATCAAGGCTGCTGGGGGCTCCGGTCTTCATGCGCTGGGATGGGTATGCATTTGTCCTTTGCCAACTAACTGGCCTGAATACTGTAGAATGCGGGAGGTGCTTGATATGTGCAGATGGTTCCGAACCCATGCTCTGTTTGGGCTACTTTGATGAAGTGATCTTGAGGCGCTCCGTACTGGGCGATGATTTATGGCTGTGCGGTTTCGTCCTCCGTTTCCCCGGGGAGCTCGTCTTTAGTCATGGCTGGATGACCATAGCGATTGAGGTAGTTGAGATCGCTTTGGCAGTGGTGAGCGAACCAATTGATCTGGCTCCCGTGATCTTGGCGGAGACCTACTGGGGCCTGGACTGTGCTCTTCACTGGTGTCACCACTTCTACGGCTGTGGAGCATTGGTGCAGGTAATCTTCTAAATTCTACTGAGAATCGCATATCTGTGTTTACTGACTCAATGCTTTGATAGGTGTGGTTGGCGGCTTACATGGGAGTCGAGGTTCTATGTCCCCAAAGGCCAGCATTTGAGGCTTACTGCCATAGCGGGCATTCCTAGACCATTTTTGGAGTACGGGAGTTCAATGAGAAGTTGGAGGGATTGTCCGAAAGTCAGATGGTCTGGTGGATCGTCCCATCAACCGCGGAGCCTTTCATAGTGTTCTTCAATGGCATCGACATGAGGGTGGTCGTTCTTCCTGGCTTGACTGGAGGAGTGGAGTATCACCTTGTTCATGTCTTGCATCAGATTGGTTTCTGCCAGGACGCCTTTGAACAATCTCCAATGCTTGCCATCTTTCGACTGTATCCTCAGAACTCTACTGCCATGACTGCTGAACTGGCTCGTATGTTATGGACTGGTGTTAGCTCTAATGATCGGACTCTAGTGAGAGGCATGGGCTGTTCTAAGGCATATAGGGCACACACACAGGCGGATTGGCCGATCAGTGAAATGACCCCTTGCGCTCCTCTGTTTCAGAATGCTAGTAGCTCAAATAGGCCTCAGACTAGAGGGAATAGCTGATCCGAGCTCATGTAGTACAATTATGTGGCTCGTTTCAATGATTGTAACCTTGAACTTGAATCTAAATGAAGAATACATGTTTTTTTATTATCATGTGCGCCTTTATCTCTTTCTGTGACTAGCTTCCTTGGGTAACTTTGCCATAGCATTAGGACCGGCCAAATTACCTGTCCCTTTGTAGGTGTAGATTGGATACATTATTGTGACTCACGTGCAGGAGGCATTTCTGCTATGAGTTGGTCACTGGTGTCCTTGGTAGAAACGCGCATGTGTTGCGTGCAGCTACCACGTGGCTCTCGGTCGTGGGGAAAATTGCTGCAATTCCCTGGCCTCTGGAGTCTCAAACTGGAGCACTTTTGGGCTTGATGATTGCCTCTATCCATTCCTTCTACTGACCTTCAGTGTGGAGCTGCCGACTTGCACCGAACTCTTGGCCTAAAACACCTGGTTTAACGTCCATTTGCCAAAACGTAGATGACCTGCCCTTGGCTGTGGATGCTCATTTGGTGGGCCCGAGCATGGGCTGTTGGTGTGTCCTTGACTGAGATGTGGCTGGTTGGAGGTGGCCACGAGGGTAGTAGATATGCCCCTAGCCATAGATGCTCTACTGAAGTCAACCATGTGGGCAACTGACATGCCCCTGGCTGGAGGTGGGCCACCGACGCTAACCAAGAGGGCAGCTGACATGCCCCTGGTTAGCGACTAGGCAAAGTCTTGTCCCATGGTAATGATAATGGGGGAAGTGATGCAGATGATTGCTTACTTAGTTTTGCTGGGCCCTTAGCATTAGTAATGCTTTGGTGCCTACCCGAAAGGGAGTGGGGAATCCTGTTGCTCGATGGACTCTATCTGGATCCCTAGCTGGTGGGTGGCACTTTGGGTAGCGGGGCGGTTGTGTTAGGACAGTGGATACTTGGGTGATGAACAACTGGGTGGTAAGCGTTTAAATGGTGATGAGGCTAGGACTCCATGTCAAACTCTTCAGGTCCCACACCTGCTCTTTTACATTATCAACTTTTTTTTTACTCCCTCATAGGTGTACGGGTTTACTCCACTCTTATCGGGGGTAATGGATGCCAAGGTGGGATGCTTTTATTAAGAAGGGGGGCTAGTCCTTCGATGGCGTGGGTGGCTCAAGCGCATGTTCCGACTCCTCCTCGAGGTATAGTAGGGGTAGAGTTGGCCCACACACCTCTTTCTAGGGTTGGCTTCTATCTTAGACTTCTTTCTTCTCATTTCTTTTGTGCCCTCTAAGTATTATGATTTTTCTTGCTCACACCCTAGCATTTTGTCACCCTCTTAGAGGTGTGGGTTCTTAGAGAGTTTGAAAGCTGCATCCTGCTCTCGATGGGAGGTGGCTTCCTCACTTGCCAGGCTATCTAGATAGAACTCTTCGAGAGGTAAGAACCTTTCCCAAGGTAGGCTAAGCTTTTCCGATTTCATCATTGGGCCATGCAAATGGTGTATGCTTATGCAAGAAACAAAATATGGATGCAAGTGCATATGCTGTGTGAATGTAGGGGTGTATGTTACAATAACTTGATGAATGCAAGAAAATGGAATGAACAGATGCCAAAGCGCGGATTACAAACACAGCATGTAATGATGCGGGGCGCTCAATATAAGGGAGGGGACTTTGCCCAGTGCGCCGGGACTCGGTCACTGGTAGTATTTCTTGAGGTAGCCTGTGTTGACTGGCTCAGATTGCTCAATGCGGTCCATGTCCTCCAGGATTACAGCTCCTCTTGAGAAAATCTGCTTGACGATGAAGGGACCTCGTCAATTGGGTTGGAACTTTCCGCGAGCATCGGGTAGATGAATTGCTCGCAGCACCAAATCTCCTGGCACTAGGCTTCTGGGTCGGACCTTCTTTTGATAGGACTTGGCCATGCATTTCTGATAGCACTGAGTATGATGCAAGGCCTGCAATCTGCGCTCGTCTATTAGGTTTAGCTGTATGCACGGGTCTTCGACCCATTCTGCCTCCTCTAGCTCTGATTCCCTCAGGATTCTAAGTGACGGAATCTCTACTTCAATAGGGAGAATTGCCTCCATGCCATAGACGAACGAGTATGGGGTTGCCTCTGTAGACGTCTAGATGGATGTCCTATAGGCCCACAACGCATAGGGGAGCTGGTCATGCCAATCTCGATGAGTCTTCACCATCTTCTTCAAGATCTTTGTGAGGTTCTTGTTGGCAAACTCCACAGCACCATTCATCTGTGGGCGATACGGGGAGGATCGGTGATGCTTGATCTAAAGACTGTGTAGGAAACCCTCCACCCTTTTGGCTATAAAATTCTTCCCATTTCCAGAGATAAGGGCGTGAGAGACCCTATATCGAGCTACAATATTATTCCAGATAAACTTCTCTGTAGCCACGACAGTGACTGCCTTGTAGGAGGCCGCTTCTACCCACTTGGTAAAGTAGTCAATCGCCACTAAGATGAAGCGATGCCCATTGGTAGCCGCCAGATGAATGGCTTCGATGATGTCAATCCCCCATGTTGAGAAGGGCCAAGGCACAGATATACTATGCAGTTGATGAGGGGGAGCATGGATCAAATTCCCATGGATCTGACAGTAGTGGCACCTACTGACAAACTGGCAGCAATCTGCTTCCATGGTCGACCAGTAGTAGCCTTGCAACATGATCTTCTTGGCCAGCAGGATCCCATTCATGTGTGGACCACATACTCCGGCATGAATCTGCACCATCAAGGTATCGGCCTCCTTCCTGTCCACGCACCTCAACAACATCTAGTTGTAGGAACTTCGGTATAAGCGACCACCACCAAGTACATTCTTTGATGCGAGCCGCTGCATGGTCTTCTTGTCAGTAGCAGGGATATCAGGTGAGAGGTCCCCGGTTTGCAAGAAAACCTTGATATCGTGGTACTAGAGGAGCTCCTCGAGTGGATTAGCTTCTTCGATGTTCATGCAATATATAGGGTAGTCCACTCGGGTCACCGATACATCCACCACGTGGTCGTCCAGTATGGACCACCACGACGCCAGTGTTGCCAATGCGTCTGCATATGCGTTCTTGGCTCTATTCATGAAGGAGAAGGAAATACCCTTGAACTCTGCTTTGAGCTTCAGAAGATATGAGTGATACACCACTAGCTTTGGGTCTTTTGTCTTCCAACTCCCGTTCACCTGGGATATGATCAGCAAAGCGTCGCTGTGGACTTGTAGCTTCCGTACACCGTGCTCTAATGCAGCCTGCTGGCCAAGGATGCATGCTTCATATTCCGCCTCATTATTGGTGCACTGGAACGATAGTTTCTTGGAAAATGGGATCAGTTGTCCTTGGGGCGTTGCCAGTACTGCCCCAATACCCTGGCTTTTCTTATTTACTACCCCATCAAAGTAGATGCGCCACTGCTTCTGTTCTTCTGAGTCCTCAAGTCCCGAATCATCCATGGTGAACAATGTCTTCGTCGGGAAACTAGGTCTGCAAGGGCTGATATTCTAGGAAAGGTAAGTCGGCCAGGTGATCTGCTAGGGCCTGCCCCTTTACTGATTTTTATGTCACGAAGGTGATGTCATATTGGGATATCAAAACCTACCACTTGACACATCTGTCCACCAGTGTCGGCTTATGGAACAAGTACTTTATTGGATCATGCCGACACAACAGTAAAACTGGATACGCCATCATGTAGTGCCGCAAGCGTTGGGTGGCCCAGACTAAGGATAAGCAAACTTTTTTGATGGTGGTATACTTGGCTTCACAATCATTGAACTTCTTGCTCTGATAGTACACCACCCTTTCTTTACAGTCGGTCTTATCGTGCTGACCCAATACGACACCCATGGAGTGCTGTGTAACTGACAAATAGAGGAGTGGCCGTCCCGACGTTGGGGGAACTAGGATTGGTGGCCTGGCTAGCAACTGTTTAATCTTGTCAAAGGTAGCCTGGCATTCCATGCTCTAGGTGATCTGAGCATTCTTCCTTAGGAACTTGAAGATTGGCTCACATATGGGAGTAAGCTGGGAGATGAAGTGGCTGATGTACTATAGGCACCCCAGCAAACCTCGGACCTCCCTCTCTGTGTCAGGAGGGGGCATGTCGATGATGGCTCTGGCTTTGTTAGGGTCAACCTCAATCCTCCTTTGGCTGACTATATATCCCAAGAGCTTTCCTGATGTCACGCCAAACACACATTTATTGGGATTCAGTCGGAGCTTAAACTTCTGTAGGCGGTCGAACAGCTTTCTCAGGCAGGCGAGATGGTCCTTGGACTCTTTGGATTTGGCAATCATATCGTCCATGTACACCTCGATGTCCTCGTGCATGAGGTCATGGAAAAGTGCTGCCATTGCCCTTTGGTAGGTAGCATTGGCATTCTTGAGTCTGAACGACATCACCCTGTAGCAAAAGACCCCCCAAGCGGTGATGAACGATGTCTTCTCGATATCCTCTTTTGCCATTCTAATCTGATTATAGCCTGAGAAGCCGTCCATAAATGATAACACTTTGTGCCCCACAATGTTGTCCACCAGTACATTGATGTGAGGTAGTGGGAAAACAATTTTCGGGCTCACTTTGTTGAGGTCTCTATAGTCAATGCACATGCAAACCCGTCCGTCCTTTTTCGACACTGGAACTACATTGCCTAGCCATTCTAGGTAAAGGACGACCTTAAGAAATTTAAGTTGATGTTGCTTTATGATTTCCTCTTTTAATTTGAGAAGCCACTATGGGCACCATCTTTTGAGTTTTTGCTTGACTGGCTTGGCATCCAGCTTCAACGACAGAGTGTGCACTACTACGTCAACATCTAGTCTGACCATATCATCATAACTCCAAGCAAAAACATCATTGTACTCCTTCAGAAACGTGATAAAATTTGTCCTTGCCTATGGTGACAATCTGGCAGTGACGCAAACCTCCTTAACATCGCCCGACGTGTCGATACCTCCTCAACGTGCAAATTTGGACCTTCCAGATCGTCATCGTGAGGGTAGAATTCCGACACATCTTCTGAATCATCAACACCCGTGTCGTCCTCCTCCTCATACGCTATCAGTTCTGATAATACCTCCTTTTGGAATGCTGAGTCAGTGATATCAAAGGAGAGGATCTGCTCTGACTCCTACCCCTACTTGTGCTTGAGGAGGGTTATGTTGACTCTGGTAGTCTTGTAGCTACACTGTGTGAACTCCGATCCTGCACTTTTCTGCTTTGCTGAGGTGTTGGCCTGGTCTTCTCCCTCTACTGTAGTAGTTTTAATATTTTTGGGTTTTTGTATTTTTTTTATTTTTTTGTACTATTTACAATAATCTTCCTTCGACGGTCATCTTGTTGGTGACCGCTCTGGGGGTCGCTCCGTGGGCTCTCTGAGAAGCCTACCTCAAGGTCTTTTTTTTGGGCCCTCGCTTGTCTCAAGGCAAGGCTTGTGTTGCAAATACCACCTAGACCCGCCTCCCAACTGCTTGGAGATCATCTCCTCTAGTCTGGTCTTGATTGTCCTACCCTCCTCCACAACCATGATTACTAGATGACCCTGATGATTCTGGGATAGGGTGAGATCTGGCTCTAATGCTACTGCTTTCCCTTTCCTGTTTCTGTCTTCTTTGACTGCGTCTTCTGCCAAGATCGCCAGTTGTTCCTAGAATAGCACTTCCAAGTCATTTAGCACTGCGTCTATGTGGGCCTTGATGGCCGCACCCTCCTCCTCGTCCAAGGTGAAGTCGACATATTAGGCACAAGATTCCAACTGTACCAAAGATTTGGGAATAGGAATGGCTGGGATATTACTGTTACTGAACTACTGCATCTGGGCTGCCACTGCCTCTAGCAACCCTGTTGGTGGTGCTGCTATTGTGACTAAAACTAGTTGTGGTACTGCTGCTGCGATCGTGACTGACTATGGCACTGTTATGACTATGACTGTGACTGATTGTGGTGGTGCTGTTGCTGTGACTGAAATTGAATGTGGCACTGCTATGATTGAGACTGACTGTGGCACTGCTGTGACTGAGACTGACTATGGCACTGCTGTGACTGTGGATGGCAAAGCTAGACGGGTGAATGCTGGGACTGTTGCTTGTTGCTGCTCTGATCTGTTTGTGAGGCTTGGCTCAACTGCACTCATGGTCTCTTCATCCGTGTAGTAATCCTTAATGCAAACCCACTCGACATCTTCCGCTGGACTCTGTTGTTGCTGCACTGCAATGACTGGGAATGGGTTTCTGTTCGGGTCCATCACACCTACACTGATGAAGTTAGTCAAATCCTGAGGGATAAGCAGCCTTCGGTGCCTATGCGTGCCTCCCTGTGGTCCCTGGTATCCAAGTCCTTCGTGGTCTCTTCTTTCCTCCGCCTTGACGGGCTTCGTAATCCCTTGACTGTATTGCCTATGTGGTGCTCCCTTTTCATATTCCCATCGGTGACAGAGGTTCTCAACCATCAGCTAAGGGTGGCTATGAACAGACATGAAGCTAACATGCTCGAATTCCAGAACAAAATTGACCGGTTTGAAATGGTTAACACGATAGAGTACGTCTGATGGCTTGGGATCATAGTGGACGGTCTGAAGGTCAACCGAAGAGACTATGTCAACCTCGTCTTTCCCAAAGTTTTCTGCCATGACAACGACAATGTCGTCGCCATAGCAAAACTTGATCATATGATGCAAGGTTGATGGGATGACCTGATGCTTGTGTAGCCAAGGGCACCCAAGCAGAAGATTGAAAGCAGGTTTGAGGTCAACGACATAGAATTTGAGATCGAACTGAGCCAGACTGACAGTCAGAGGAATGACCAAAACCCCCAACGTATCATGGTGCGTGTTGTCAAAAGACTTCATCTCCTTGACAGCTGACATGATATCCGCGGCTTTGAATCAGATTTTGCTTGTGGTGCGTAAGAGGCAGATGTTTAAACCTACACCGTTATCAACCAGTGTCGGGGGCAACTCTGGAACTGCACGGTGATGAACAATGGTTGGTTGTGATTTGTTCCTGTCGGGGGCAACTCTTGGGACGAGAAGGAGATGACCTGTGGCGTTGTGATCATGCCTACCATGTTTTCAAGGGTTGTGGGCTCAATGGTGGGGGATACATGGGCTACCTAGAATACCCTAAGGAAGGCCTCCCAGTGCTCAATTGAGGTATGGATGAGGTCCCAAATGGATATATCGGCTTTGACCTTCTTAAGCTGGGAGGTGAGATCGTCTGGGGATTTACTAGTAGTGCTGGTGGTGGGTTTGGGGGTAACCTCCTCAATGACAAGTTTAGGAGGCTGACTTATTTGCTGAGGTGGAGGTGGTACTAGGTGGCTTGCCCAGGGGACCGGAGCCGGGGGCTTGTACACTCGTTTGGACTGTGTGATTTTTGTACACATTTCTATGGCATAGTCATATGGTACTCGGTGGGTCTCCCTAGTCAAATTGAGGACCAGGGGTGTACAGGCCGTCAACTCTAGCTGGGCCACTGGCTGGCTGGTGGAAGGCATGGTGGGGTAGGTTGCTAACTGGATGGGCTGGGCAGGGGCTGGTTGAGGTCTGGCTTCAAGGCAGATGGCCTGAGCTGGGGGGGATTACATGGTAGGTGAAGTGACTGCGCGCTCTATCCTGGTGGCTAGGTGAATCATTTTGACGACGGGTTCTGAACCGGAGAGAAAGGAATGATGCTGTTGAGACGAGAACGGTTTAAAGGTAAGGTGGATAAGATTAGATGGGTCCAGCTGGGAAAAGCCGGACCTGGTAGGAAAGAGGTAGTGAACCCCTGAGGTCATGGGTGCTCTTGGATTAGTGTGCTAAGGGAGAGGCTGACTGACTATGTTGGGGTGTGGTTGTGCTGGTGCTGGTGCTTGTGCTGGGACAGGTGTAGACCTTGCTGTAGGATCAGATAGCTCCTCTAGAGGGGGGTGAATAGAGAATTAACACTTTTTAATTACTTTGACTACTTTTTAGAGATGAATGGAAATTACATACAAAGAGATTATTTAACAGATAAAGCAAGCTTAACTACTTATGCAATCTATATAACATACAAGAAGAGGATGATATAGACAAGTAATTTATAGTGGTTCGGCAACCCAGCCTAGTCCACTCCTCAAGACCCTCTTGAGATTTTTCCCTTATTTAAAATAAAATAAGAACTTACTTGTTGGCTATACCACCAACGCTTGCTTGCTCTTCCCACTTCTCAAT
>JAMKQA010047009.1:0-41755 GCA_024699735.1 Posidonia australis | reverse complement strand
AAAAATGTTTTCCTTTTAAAAGTTTTCGTTTTAAGATTTTCGTTTTAAATGTTTTCTGCATATATAGGATTGGGATTAGGTGGATTTATGTTAGATACACTTTTTCAGTTTTGTACTCTAATTCAAAATAATATATTCGAAGTTGTCATTCAACATTCAAGAGAGTAGTTAGGTTTTCAACATTATAATTCAAAAACTTTTATCCATGAAAAACTTTATTTTCATGAAACAAAAACGAAAAATGTTTTCCTTTTAAAAGTTTTCGTTTTAAGATTTTCGTTTTAAATGTTTTCTGCATATATAGGATTGGGATTAGGTGGATTTATGTTAGATACACTTTTTCAGTTTTGTACTCTAATTCAAAATAATATATTCGAAGTTGTCATTCAACATTCAAGAGAGTAGTTAGGTTTTCAACATTATAATTCAAAAACTTTTATCCATGAAAAACTTTATTTTCATGAAACAAAAACTTTTTTTTCATGAAAAATTCTTTCATTCAGTTGTAGAATATCATTTGAATGATGTTTTTTTAACAAAAACCTTCAAATGAAAACCTTTTTTCTGAAACGTAAACATAAGACAAGAAAAAAGTGGAAAATTTGAACTTATGTGTTGTTTACAATGAGAAATCATGTATTTATCTATAATTTAATTAGATTGTTCACTATTTTATGTTTGTTATTTATATTGTATATTTTTATTCGATATGTTATAAATGTAATCTTTAGTTCTTAATTAGTATATATAAAACCTAAGAATTGACTTGACTTAATCTGAAGTTTGTGGATTAGGCTGGATTGAGTTTAAACTGAAGTTAGATTGGATATAGATCTAAAATTATCAAATTTGAATAATTTAAGTTAAAATATAGGTTCATCGTTGATCAGATTTATTTACATCCCTAATCACGTATATCAAGATGAATTATGACTTAGTATGTTGGAAGGATTTTCCATAAGTTAATCTCAAAATACAAATAGAGTGAAAGAGAGAGAGAGAGTGTGTGTGTGTATGTATGTGTGATACTTTTTAGGAAATCGTTCTTTTGTCTTTTCCAATTTCAAAAGGTAATACTACTTATCTCATCTATAGTTGTTTTGTAGATTTTTTAAGATTTGTGAAGGTAAAATGAATAAGTATGATGAAGCCTCATTTAAGAAGTATTTTGAGGTAAAGTGTACTTGATCCTAATCCTATATGTGTGTGTATATATATATATATGTATATATATAAGGATGGACATAAATGGATATCACATGTAAACACATGTAACACTCCACAATAAGTGTGACACTTCCCTTTAAGCTGGAACATATACATCTATCATTTTCAGTTTAGTACAAAGAGAATAATAAGGTCCAACACTAAGTTCCTTTGTGAAGATATTTGTAAACTAATTAGAGGACTGCATATAAAGAGTAGAAATAATCTCTTTCATTACCATGTCTCAAACATAATGATAATCTACCTTTATATGTTTGGTGCACTTATGAAAGGTTGGATTGTAGTAATGTAGATAGCATCATGATTGGTATAATACATGAGCATGGATACATCAATGGAGAAGTCAAGAATGAGGCTACATTTCATAAGTTGTCTATAGCATGGATCGATACTTGGATTCAACATTGGATCTAAAAAGTAAAGATAACATTCTATTTCTTATTGCATTATGTAATAAGATTGCTTCCAACATAAGAACAATAACTGGTAGTAGACTTTCTATCTCCTCTATTTTCTACATAACCAAAGTTTGAGTATGTCTCAATGCATAAGTGGCCATTCTTCCTATAAATCAGTCCTTTAGTAGGAGTCTTTTTAATGTAAGATAGCACTCGTAAAGCTTCCTATTAGTATACTATCCTCGGCTCATACATAAACTAACTGAGTACACCAATAATGTATGCAATATCTAGGCTTGTGACAGTAGGTAAATCAGCTTCCTAATCAGGCTTGTATCTGCAGTATCTTCTAAAATGGGTGATGAACTATTCTAGAAGTCTAGGCTTTGATTAAGCAGAGTGGTTTTTGGTTTGTATCCCAGAAGACTTGTCTCCTGCAAGAGGTTCAATGTATATTTCCTTTAAGACAGTGTCATCCTGTTCCTAGTGTAAGCAAACTCAATGCTTAAGAAGTACTTAGGTCTGTCCATATCCTTTATGACAAAGTGTGTCTGTAAGTAGTCCTCTGTCTCTTGAATACTTGTAATATCACTATCAGTCAACAGAATGTCATCTATATATACAATAAGTATTATATATCTGTTTGTATATAAAAAATTGAGTAATCAATAGTACAACGTTGAAAGCCAATAGCAACAACAATACTGTTAAACTTCTTAAATTGCTTTTATGAGTAGACACAAACGTCATACTTCCTTGAGCAATATACTTAAGAGATTGTTCGATAAACACTTGCTCTATAAGATTACCATACAGGAAAGTATTCTTTATATCCAACAAACTAAAGTCTCTAGGACTGGTGGTAGCAATAGAGAGAAGGACTCATACAAAGTTCAGTTGTGTTGTTGTCTCTGCATAGTCAATTTCATACTCTTAAGTGAATCCACATGCTACTAGGTGAGTCTTGTTCCTATCTACTATGTCATTAGACTTGGACTTAACAATAAACACCCATCGACAAGTGACTATTAGTCTCTGTATGTTTAAGAATCATATCCCATGTGTCATGTGACATGAATGCTTGCATCTTCTCATTCATAATTGTTTTCCAATAAGGTAGTAAGAAAGCCTCTAAGTAGTTTTTGAAAAGTAACTCAGAAGAAATGGACAATGTTAAGGCACGAAAGATAAAATGAAGTTTATCATAGGTAACAAAATTTGAAATAGGATGAGTAGTGGTGGCATGTATACCTTTTCAAAAGACAATCGGCATATTAAGGTCTGTAGGTGGTAGATCTACAGACGTTGAAGAAGTAATGGCTGGAAGTGATGGAGGAGGTCGATGGTGTCGATGATATACGTACAAAACATGAGACGCTTCTTTTTCCATAGTAGTAGAGTTAATAGCATTAGTATCACAATACTCCACTGGAGTGGGTAAAGGGATACTCTTCGACAGTGAGTCAACACTATTAAGTGCTGAGTCTTAAAAAAGATAATATCTGTAGACATAATGTACCTCCTAGTAGAAAGAATAAAATAGTTATACCTTGGTGGAATACAAGAGTATTTAACAAACACACAATGAATAGATCATGAAGTTAATTTATCAAGATTTGAAGTTAAATCCAGAATAAAAGTAATACAATCAAACACTCATGGAGGAAGAGAAAAGATATCTATGTCGGGACATAACCGTCACATTAAATCTCCCCTCCTCCTCACAAGTGGTGTAGATGGCATGTAGTTGATGTGATAGGAGGCAGTAAGAATTGTATCGGACTACAAATACTTGGGAACATGCATCTCAAACATGATGAAGCAAGCTTCATTAAAAAGTGGTTTGATGCATAACACTTAGAGACTCATAGTAACTTTGAAGGCTTATTTGAGAAAATTTTAAGGTGTCATCAGTGCAAAGGGCTTTGAGAGTAACAGAATATTGATTTATTATTTCTGTATTTTTTTTTTTTACAATATCAAGGACATTGATTCAATCCTTTAATAAATAGACTCATGACATACGAGAGAAGTCATCAATAAATATAATATAATATTTATGACCAAAAACAGAAGATGTCCTAACAAGACCTTACACATTACAATGAACTAACTTAAAAGGATTCTAACTATGAACAAGACGAAGACCATGAAAGGTGGCATGATGGCGTTTATCCAACTTACAAGACTGATAATCAAAAGAAGAAACAGATATCCAATGAAGTGTTTATTGTAATTTGAGTGCTTATTGTTGATGAGAGAGACGAGTCAAGCGACGATGTCATATGAGTGATGGTTCTATTGTGGATGTTAATGATGCAAGTCCTTGAAATAGTTTATCTTTAACCAATAGACTGACACCTCTGTCCAGTTCACATCCTAAATCAATCCTGTTACTCGCCTGTAAATATTGATTCTTGAAAGGTATGGTGAAAAGGAAAAAAAAATTACATAATAAAGTAGTTATTTAGTAATGATACTAATGGACAAAAGGTTCATTGAAAAGTCAGAAACATAGAGGATTTTTTCTAATGTCAATTGCAATGTAGCACGATTAGTGTCTTGTCTAGATACACAAGTCTTGTCATCAACAATAACAATAAATCTACCATCAATTAGCAAGGATAGACGGATAAAAAGGTCAATAGTACGTATCATGTAGGATGATGTTCCTAAGTCTATAATTCAAGAATTGCTCTTAGAGACTAATAAGACAGTGGTAATTGAGGTAAAGGCAATAGCATGTGATGCCATAGTAGTAGAGGATTGGTGTTCACAAAACTGAAGAAATTGAGCACACTCATCCTAAGATAGGGTTACTATCGAAGTACTAGCAGTAGGATTATCTGTAGGTGGAGTGTTTTGTGACTCAGTGAAGATTTATGTCCAATCTGATCTTTTAAACTTCTTCTATCAACAGTTTGATCTGGAGTTTGTACGACCACAGTGTTCACATGATGAGTGGCCTCGGTTATTTGTTTCCCTTTCTTCAACTTGAGTTGTGAGCACGACTACGAATAGAGGCCATGGCAGAGTAATCTGATGTGTAAGTGGGAGTACCGGTGGAGATACGTAAAACTTGAGAGAAAATGGTCTTCAGATCTGAAACTGAGTCGTTGCCAAGAATTTGTCCTCGAACATGAGATGAGAGCTTCGAACTCAAACTGGAAAGTTATACTGTAACAGTTAGCTCCTCACGACACATAGTAGTAACATCAGACGTCAGTGATTGATACACATCGAGCTTATCTAGAAGAGTTCAAAGGATAGCAAAATAATCCTAGACTGATCTGTCTCCCATACGTGGTGTGAATATTTGCTTATATATCTCAAATACACGGGAGATGTTCTTCTTATATCCATACATCTGCTTCAAAGTATCTTAAATTTTCTTTATAGGTTGTAGAATTGTCATACCACGTGCAACATTCGGTTCCATATTCTTCACCATCAAAGAGACTATCGTTGAGTCATTAGCGTATCAATCCTCGTATATTCTATCCTTTATATCAAGAGGCGGTTGTGTGAAGTGTTTGATCTTGCAGTGTACAACAATGAAAGTCTGAAAAGCCCACAGCAAGTAGTTCTTCCCATTTAGTTTTTGAGAACTCCCATTTAGGTTTTAATGAGTGTTCCTTGGAAGCCATATTCTTCTCAAAGAAATACGTCTGACCAAACCCGGAGTCAAATAGTTGATATTGAATGATGAAACAATCCCAAAAAAGTAGAAAGGAGGGCCATTAAATGATGTAAGACAGTTTGAAAAGTAGTAAAGCAGGTGGACAATGAAAAACCACCCTTAATGGTAGCCATATAGGAGAGACACAACCTGTCTCATGGATTGCTCAGCAGTAAGAGCCACTGGCTAGGTTCAGTGGTAGAAAAGGGGGTAACCAGCCTGATCGGTTGTTGCAAGAGAGAAAAACGGTCCCTAGACAAGCCTGATAGCTTGACTAGGCGGTGGAAGGAGGCTTGGAGGGCCTATCAGAGGAGGGGAGAGGCTTAGAAGGCCCTATCAGTGTAGGAGGAGGGCCTAGGGGCCCTGGTAGCAATGAGATGAGGGCCTGAAACCTGTCAGCGGCGGAAAGGTGGTTGAAATCCCTAGTTGGCAGCAACGGAGGGGTCGAAAGTCCTGGTCCGTGGTAGGAGGGTGGTTGAAAGGCCTAGTCGATGGTGGAAAGGGTTCCTAGGATTTTCTCCTGGCCTTTGGTATCATGTTAGAGGAAGAGAGTAAATGATAGATGTATTATTGATAAGTAGGATTACACATATACATATAGGAATAGAGATAAATGGAAATCTAATTATCATATTACATGTAAACATATGTAACACTACACATTAAGTCTAACAATGTCAATTCAAAATGTTTTAACAAACAAATTCCTTGCTGCATTTTTGTATGGCATTGCATGAATGTCTACTTTGCTATATACTACTATCTTTCAATTAGAGACTTTTTGTGTCCTTTATCTCAATTCTAACCTAAAAAACAATGTAGAGTCCAAAGGTGTCAATTTAAAGGGTTTGTAACTTGTAAAATTCTTAAAATGGCTTAGATCCTAAATTTATTTTGAGGTTGACTTTGAATATATATCACCATGATGGTTAATATCAAAAGAAAATTAAAAAATTATCTCCACGCCAATAGAAGTCAAATTTATTATTTCTTATAAAAAATTGATCAATACAATGACAAGTGTTTCTTGGATTTATTTATTCAAACAATAAAATCTATGTTCTTGTTCAAAGAAAAAAGAGAGTAAACCCTACCTTATTCCTGAGAAGAGCTTTCAGAAAAGGGATTAAGGAAAATAGTTATGTCGACATCACTATAACATGATATCAACCCTTTGTCACCAAGTATTGGCTTTTCTAGGTCAAAGTAACCATGAGAAAGCTAGGAGCCTATCAAAAGTGAAAGACTACTTTTGGTATTTCTTAGAACAAAGGAATAAAACTCAATATCTTTTTATGAGTAAGGAGTACACAAATATATATAGGATTTATAAGACACCTCAAACTACATGGATATCCAAAACTACATGGATATCCAATAATTCGTTTAACCAAGTAACTTTAATAACTTTAACACTCTCCTTTAAACTAGAGTATATATATTTATTATGCCTAGTTTAGTATGAAGAGACTTAAGAATTCCTACATTCATACTCCTAGTGAAGACATCATCAAGTTGCTCTGAAGATTTAATGTAAGTGTTGAAATAACACCTTTCATCACCATATCTTGCACATAATAACAGCCAACTTCTATATGTTTAGTATGCTTATGAAAATTGAAGTTATTGGTGATAAAAATAACAGTTTGGTTGTTACAATATATAGACATAGGTGTAATAACAGGAAAATCAATCTCTAATAATAGTGATCTGATTATCATCTTGCATATTGTATGTATCATGGATCAATAATTTACCTTTGCATTAGATTTGGAGTCTATATTTTGCTTTTTGCTACGCTAAGCGACCAGATTTTCTCCAACATAGGTGTAAAAATCTGAGGTGGACTTTCTATCTCCTTTATCTCTAGCATAGTCTGAGTTTGAATAAACTTCAACTCTCAGATGATTATTCCTTCTATAAATCAAGTCTTTTTCTAGTGTCCCTTTAACATAAGCAAGAATCCGTAAGGCTTTAGCTTAATGTATTTTTCTAGGTTCATACATAGACTGATTTAGTAGACTAACTGCATATGATATATCGGGTCAGGTAATTGTTAAATAAATAAATTTGCTAATCAATCTTTTGTACTAACAAGGATCCTCTAATAAATCAGAAATAGTAACCTAGAAGGGTGGTGTCTACTCAATAGATGTGTTCTCCGATTTGCATCTTAAAAGTTCTGTTTGTTGGAGATTAGGACATACTTCCTTTGGGACAAAGACATTTTCCCTTTGGCATATGCAAACTTAATTCTCAAAAAGAAACGCGTCTTGCCCAAGTCTTTAGTTACAAAGTGTGCCCTACGATAGTTCTTTTGTTTTGTAATACCTACAATGTCACTACTTGTTAGTAATACGTCATCTACATATACCACCTGTATCACACATCCATTAGCTGTTTTTTTGTGAAACACAAAATTATCAACAACATATTGCTTGAAACCTCTTGCCATAACAATTTCATTGAATTTTTCAAATCAAGCTTTGAAATTCTGTTTAAGACCATACTCAATCTACACACTCTATCATCTTCCTGAGCAATATAACAATATAACCTGAAGGTTGTTCTATAAGAATCACATTTGTCAGATCTTTATATAAGAAGGTATTCTTCACATACTTACTTCCCAAGAATGATTTATAGTCATAGACAAAATAATTCTGATGGAGTTCAATCTAGCCATACTCTGAGTAAAGTTTCGAGCCACTAGATTGACTTTGTATCTGTCAACAACAGTGTTATCTACATTGTATTTTATGGTGTAGACCTATCTACAGGTGACAACAGTTGCTTCCACAGTACGGATCACCAACTCCTAAGTGTTTCGAGATTACAATGCTACAATCTCTTTATCCATGGTTGCTTTCCAACGAGGAATCTGTAATGTTTTCTGATAGTTCCTGGGTACAGATTCAAAAGAAACAATGAAGCAAAACAACAGAAGGTTGAGTTTAAAGAGTCATAGAAACAAAGTTGGAAATGAAATGTGTAGTGAAAGAACATATACCTTTTCAAAGTGCGATAGGGAGATCTGAATCGATGGGAGGTAGACTTGCATCTATGGAAAACGACGGTTCGGTCAGATGAGGCATGTGTAATTGCTGACGGTGACGATATACTTGCAAAGGACGGGACAACTTCATGTTCCCAAAGGTTTCATTTTAAGTAGTGGTAGGTGATTGAACAATGGATAGCAAGGGAGGACGCTTAACTTTGAAGTGAAATTATCAAAGTAAGACTAAGACTTAAAAAAAGTAACATCAGTAGAGATAAAGTATCGTCTGGTTGGAGGATGAAAACACCAATAGTCTTGTTGAGTTTGAAAATAACCAACAAACGCACACTTGATAGATTAGGGAGAAAGTTTATATAATCTAGGTGTAAAATCCTAAACAAAGGTAATACACTTAAAGATTCTAGGAGGTAAAGGGAAAAAATCAACGTTAAGTTGCAAACATCGAAGTAGGATCTCGCCTCCTAAGGGGTAGAAGGGACTCTATTGCTCAGATAAGTAGCAATCAAAATAACATCAAATTATAAATTTTTCAGAATACACATCTGTAACATAATAGTACGCATGACATCAAAAATGTGTGTATTTGCGCTTAGTAATACCATTCTGTTGAGATATGTGAGGACATGTAGTCTGATATATCATACTTAAGAAAGCATAATAGGATTGAACACTGGATTGAATAAATTCAAGAGCATTATATGCAAACATTTCAGAGTGATAACAAACTGATCTTTTATTTCATTAATAAAAGTTTTAAGTACATCAATAATATGATTCCAATCCTTAAGCAAATAAATCCAAGAAGTATGTGAAAAATCATCAATAAAAATAATATAATAACGATGATCAAACATAAACTGAATCCTAGTTGAACTTTAGATATCACAATAAATTAAATTAAATAATTGTTGATTCGACACTAAATGTAAACTCTTAAAGGTAGCACAATAATGTTTTCCGGACTGACAAGATTTACACTTAAAAGGAAATATTGAAAATCAAGCAAGAATTTATTGCAGCTTCTTGTGAGAAGGATATCCTAACTGGTAGTGTTATAGGATAGATGAATCAGAATTAGACATTGTAGATGTTAATTTTCGCGGTATATCATCACTGACTAGTAGGTACATGTTATTATCCTACTCAGGGCCTAAACCAATCCTTTTTTCCCGTCCGTAAGTCCTGAAAAAAGCAATGAAACGTAGAAAAAAAAGGTCACATAATAGAATAATGTCTTAGTAATGGCATTGATAGAAAGGAGATTGATAGGAAAATTGGGTACATAAATGATATTTTCTAATTGAAGTTGGGAAAAGGCCAGTACAACCATTTTCCCATTAACTGAACATGAACGACCGTCAACAATAGTAACAAAATGGATATCAAAAATATGGGATTATCGGAAAAATAAGATTTCTGTACCTAACATATGGGAGGAGACACTTGAATCAATGATCCAGAGACTATCCTTGGAGGTTAGGAGGGCACTAGTACCGGTGAAAATGGCATGAGAGGCATTGACGGAGGAATTAGTGACCTGTCGTTGTAGAAATCGCTTATAATCAGTTTGAGATACAGTAAGAGTAGGATCATTACTAGTGGATGTGGATGTAGAAGGCGAAGTCTCTATGGTAACATTTGTTGATAGTGGCCTACCAATCTTATTCTAACACCTGTCAACACGGTGACCTATCCTGCCACTATGTATGCAATGAGGACGTCCTCTACCATCATTATGTCCTTTACAACCACTACATCTAGAACCACCTTGTCTTCGACCATGTGGAACTGTCATGGTCGACTAATTAGTAACTGGAATAGGTGTGGTTGTAGAGACACAAAGAATTCGAGCAAAAGTAGTCTGTAGATCGAGAACACTGTTCAGATAAGTAAGCGACAATGGCAACTCCTCACGATACTAGCGTAGTTGGGTAATATCAACTGTCAGTAGCTTAGCTGAGAGATATCAAGTTCATCAAGTAGAGCACAAAGAGTAGTGAAGTGCTCTTGAATCGACTAGTCATCTTACTGAAAAGTGAACAATTGTTTATATATTTCAAACACTTAATATTTTTTTTTTTCATGGCCGTATGTAAGAGGTAGGGTATCTTAAATTTTCTTTGTTGGACGTAACATCATAACCCCTCGTGCATCCTGAGGCTTGATACTGTTAACTAACTATGAAACAATGACCGCATCATCAGTAAGTCAATTATCATATGTATTTGCTTTATTGTCAAGAGGCAGATTTGAGATGCTTCAACTTTCAATGTGCTACAACAAATGTCTCAAAACTTTGAGTCTAGAGGAGATAATTTTTGCTAAAAAGTTTCTAAGAAGTCTCACTAAGATTCTTCACCAAAGAGTTACGAGAAGTCATAATAATCTGACACAAAATTGAGAAAGGTACAAATGCAAGAAAATATTACTAAGAGCAGACAGAATCACCAACAAAGCACTAAATCGTGGACATGACAAGATCTCATTGGAGACGACGGAGTGGTATATGGTAGTCTAGGACATTGATCCAAACAGTAATATGACTGCCGACATCACTATTCAGGTTGAAGGAGGAGGAGTCAGTGAGAGGACTTGAAAGGGGCCAAGTGGTGTGTAGGAAGCACTAGAGAGGTGCTGCTGCGTCTGCTGTAGCAACCGGCTCTACCGGTGGCTTAGGAAGGGAGGGTGGATGACTCTGACGGCGTCGGAAGGTGCTGCTGTCTGCTGGTGAAGTCAGCGACGGAAGACTGGCCTACAGGCCTTGACAGTGATGCGGGAAAGGTCCCCTGGTCGACGGTCGGAGATGCGTCGAAAGAGGTGGCCAACGGCAGGTAATGGAGGGAGGGGTGGTGGCTAGGGTTAGGTTTTAACCTATTGCTTTGGTACTATTTTAGAACAAAGGAATAAAACTCAATATCTTCTTATGAGCAAAGAGTACACAAATATATATAGGATTTATAAGACATCCTAAACTACATGGATATTCAATAACCCGTCTAATCAAGTAACTCTAATAACTCTAACAGTATTTAACTCAAGTTTGGTTACTAATGTTGAATGATTGTGGAAAATGATAATTAATAGCATTAGTACTTTGCTTTTCTCTATGAGCATATTTGGTTCATATTTTGGTGTCTGGGGTGCTATTGTAACATTAATTTGTTAGTTTTATCTGACAGTTTTCACCTCATTTTCTGTGGAGCTTACAGCTTTAATTTCTAAAATTCTTTCTTTTTGAAGGTATCCAGCATTGCATTCATTCTTACTAGATGAGTTGAAGATTGCCACTGATGCACTTGCAGATGGAAAAGATCTGAGGTCAAATATGTCAAAAGCCATACATCCAAGTTTGTGCCCCATTCTTATTCTTTTATCCAGGTTGAAGCCTTCGCTTGTCAATGGTGATTCAAATGATGCATTTGATCCCTTTGAATTTATGCCTTTCATAAGGAGATGTGCAACTCAGAGTAATTTAAGAGTTCGTGTTCTTGCCTCAAGAGCCTTGACAGGATTAGTGTCTAACGAAAGACTTCAAAATGTTCTCACTGATGTAGCTGGTGGTTTGCCTTGTGAAAGAAGTCAAATGACAATGCCAACAGCTGTTTGCTCAACGTATTTGTCTGCAAATAATGGGAAAAATGATGATGAAACTGCAAAACCTTGTGCCTCTAGTTTTAATTCAATTCATGGAATCCTTTTGCAGATAAGGATGCTAATAAATATTAACTGCAGGAATCTGAGTGATATACCCAAGAAAGATAAGATTCTCAACGAATTAATTCAGGTGCTCATGAAATGTTCGTGGCTTGGCAGCATCAGTTCATGTCCCTGTCCTACGCTTACCAACTCGTTTTTGCAATTGTTGGATTGTATGCTTGATATTTCGAGAATATGTAAGATCAGCAAGAGCACTGTTTTGGTTCAAAGCCTATTGAAAAGGCTATCATCGGAATGCTTGGACAGAGCAGATTCTCTTGGGTTGGCTTTGTATGATCCAACTGGAGTGGAACTCCGCGCGCAAGCAGTCGTATCCTATTTTGGTTGCCTGTTTGAAGTAGACTTGGAGGACCAGGACAATATTCAGCAGCCAGTCTGTACTTGGTCTTTGGAGATATGTAAGATGCCTAAGAATGACAGTGTAGATCTTTTTCAGAAAAAGATAATGTTGTGCCTATCTAATTCTACTTATGAAGTTAGATTTGCTGTGCTAAAATGGCTTTTCCGGTTCCTGAAGTCTGTAAAGTCTGGTGATTGCACTTGGATTGTTTACACCTGGGCTAAAGCCAATCTCCAGTCCACATTGTTGAATCTGTTAGCTGTGGAAGAAAACTGGAAATGTGTTTACTACATTTTGAGGGTTATTTTCTTTTGGAATCTATTGCATCTGGAGGAGCCTGTGAATTTGAAGCATCAGGAGGCGATATTCTTTGGCACAATTGATTTTGACACTGTGTTCTCTTTCTGGAATAGATTGGAATTGTTGAATGATGTTGTGATGCACAGCAAGACCCGAGAAGCTCTTGTCTGCTGTATGGGAATATGTATGCGGCATTTCGCACAATACCTGAGGAATTCTTCATTTTTGTGTCGATCTCAAGAAGGGCATCCTGCTGAAGATTCTGTTGTAACCGCCCAATGTGAAAGATGGGTGAAGGTCTACAGAAGTATCAGTGATTTTGTTCACTTAGTTAAGCAGCATGGTGCATCATCTGAGCCTGTAAATATGCGCAAGGCTGCTGCAGAATCCATTATAGCATCTAGGTTGCTCAAAGAGGCTGAGTTTATTTCTTTGCTTGTCTCTAACTATGAAATCCCATGTGAGTTGGATGCTAGGGATTTAAACGATAACAAAGACATTTATGTTAAGCCGACCATAGCAAAAAACTTGTATGCACACAGGATACTAGACCTATGGTCTATTTGCATAAAATTGCTGGAGGATGAAGATGTAGAGCTAAGACAAAAACTAGCAGAAGATATTCAAAGCTGCATGAGTTCCAAGAATCCTGAGCAAACCTATTTCGCTTGCAATGTTCCAATGCAAGTTGAAAAAGTGATAGAATCCTGCTTCAGGTTTTTATCTTCAATATTTAAGCATTGGATTGAGTACCTTGGTTATCTTTCCAAATGGGCCTTGAACACAGCAAGTCATGTTGTAACCCATGAAGATCTGGTTAGGAAGGTATTTGATAAAGAGATTGACAATCACCATGAAGAGAAGCTGCTGATATGTCAATTATGTTGTCACCATTTGGAAAAAATTCTCAAGCTTCCCCATTGGCCCCTCGATTATCACTCCCATAATATCAGCAGGGATTGCATTGTTGTCTACATACAGAGATGGAGAGGAAAATTTTTGCACCAGGTATTATGTTTCGCAGACGATTTTTCTGGAGCCGAGGAGGAAGCTTGGATTGGAGGACTAGGTAACCACAAGGACACTTTCACATCAATATATGCAAATCTACTAGGACTTTATGCTCTTTTGCAGTACCCAATTGAAGGTATTGATTTGCCAGCTGGACTTTCTGACACCGGTGAGGTTCTTCTACCGGATATTTTGAAACTTAGAGAGACTTTAAGACCGTTTCTTAGGAACCCATTAATCTCCAACCTATACTCGTTAGTTATGAAATCTTACGAGAAGATTGTAAGACCTATGGAGAATCACAGAAACCTAGAATCCAACAGAGAATACTCTCTCGGAGAAGGTTTTGATCCTTATTACCTTCTTAGATGATAGAATTTTCTTGCCATTGTATCCTCACTTTTAGGGAAGGGTGTAAAATTTATTCTTGAGAGAGCTGTAATTGTTCTCGAGTATACGGTTAATTATTTATTTGATATTCTTGTACCAGATTTGTGTAATGCAAGCAACATTTATCCTTTATAAACTGATTCCTGCTAAGAATATGTCGGCGTCAGTGCAACTCATCCAAACAATTACTGCTTGAGACAACGCAGATGGCGTTGGAACTTGAAAGTGTGCGATTAATTAAGGTTGAGGGCAAATGTATAACTGATAAATAAAGTGCAATATAAGGAAAAAAAAACAATTCCCAGCAAAATAGAGTGCCCCAAGGTCTCGCCAAAATAACAATGAAGTGCCTGTGTTATAAATTCAGACAATTTGGTGCCCCATGGTTTCTTCAATGATTATCACTAAAAAAATTCGTAAGCCTTATTGTCCATCACATGCTTGTTACCATCCTCTTTTATGATGAAACTGTCCCTCCTTATTAACCAGGGTTTCAACACCAAAACAAGTTCGCTACCCATCCTTGTCGTAGACACCCATAACCAGTTCCAACAAGTTCGCTACCTCAGCAACTTCTCCACGCCAAGCACCATTTCAAGAAAGAAATAAATCTATCTTTCAAAAAAAAAAGAGAGAGGGTAAAACCCACCAAACATTGAGCCCTAGAAAGAAATCAAAACACCCAATTACTTACCATTTACCACTCAGATGCTGCACTCGGAAGAGGAAGGTGATCCTTTTTTACAGATTGTTATCTCAGCCAGTGGATCAGATACTAGATCAAAAGGGTTCCTCTGATTCCAGAAAGTAGATGAAATGAGAAAAGGTGAGGAAAGAGGAGTGGATCAGCTAGTGTAAAAGACGAAGGCATGATGGTCCATCCTGGTGAAAAAAATGACGTTAAGAGACAACCATGTTGAGAAACCATATGGTGCACTAAAGCGTATGAACTAAAAGCACAGGCACTCGGATAGTTTTTTGGTGAAACTCTTGGGGCACCATTAAGTACTCTACCCAAGGA
This sequence comes from Posidonia australis, assembly GCA_024699735.1. Lineage (NCBI taxonomy): Eukaryota > Viridiplantae > Streptophyta > Magnoliopsida > Alismatales > Posidoniaceae > Posidonia > Posidonia australis. Next base: position 26,653 of record JAMKQA010047009.1, on the reverse strand, counting down.
TTTATTAGCATTTTTCAAAATAAGACCAACAAAAATGAACAACCATTTGAACCAATTTACACAATGTATGCACCAAATTGCATTTATGGTGGAGGAGACAACTATAACACACTTCCAAGAAAAAAATTGCAACAAATAACCAACCAACATAGTACATCAACAGACGGAGACACCTTCTCATGCCAACGAACTCCCTTTTCCTTAACTTTTTCTCCCAGTGATGGATGAGAATTGTGTCCTCTGGATGGCACTGGAGACGGTTTCTCATTTCTGTGCTAGAATACCACTGCTTCTGTGTAAGGATTTTTGCAGACAAATAACAACCACTATTACCTTCTTGCCATGGGTTTTGGTGGCTTGGAAGTAGATCTTGAGCTGCTTGCAATAGACCTAGCCGCCCCCACAGATCTAGAAACACTGCATAAAAATGGTAATGTGCAAAAGAAATGTATGTAATCTAATAGTGGCTGGTTGTGTGAGTTACGGATTAAACTGTGCAGAAATGGATCGTGCATTTGCAAGGAATAATATGTTGAACTTATGTTCATCCACATGTGCAAGCTAACTCAAGTTGATGTATTATTTAGTAAACTATATGGAAGACAGCAAGGTACCTCTGGGGTGGAAAACTCTTCTTTTGAATTCCATTTCTTTTCATTACTGCTTGCATTTTTACCTCATGGCTGTTTGATAAAGAGAAGAAGCAAGCATCAACCTTTATGCAATAAAAACAGTCATGCTACTGAATTGTTGAAATAGTCCAGAACTTAAGAGGCTTGTAAAGTTTCATTTTCATAAAGAAATAATACAAGCAATCTACCTGTTAAGGTATTCAAGTTTTGCTTTCTTCATAAGGTTGCCCTTCACATTGGGGAGATTGTAGCTAGGTCCTGTCAATAGTGTCCAAAGTAGAATTTAATTGAATAATCAATCCAACTAAATATACACAAGCAGCTTCTATTCAGCATCTTTATAAAATTTTCTGTAGTACGAACTGTAAGAAGGTAAAGAATAGACAAGTATGGAATTTTCCTACCTCCAAAAAAGCTTCGCTTATTGCTTGAAGGTGGTACTTTGGAGCAAATTTGGATTTGTCGACTTTGTTTTCCTTCAAAAGATAAACATATTTCAGGCCCAATAGTTGTCTCTTAATAATGCATTTCTACCATGCACATGACATCATTGAAGAAAAGGAGAATGCCTTCAAGTTGGTCTCTCTAAATTACACATGCGTATCGATGCTTAGCATTTGAGAACAATGAAGTGCTTGAGACCCCTGACGTGGTTAAAGTCCTGCAATTTTACTATGCTTTCCATCTGAACCTTTTCATTAGACAACAATCGAGGATCAGACCTGAGTTGCTGGAAAGAATTTCAGGCATTAAAAGAACTTGTATCAGTTGGGGTAAGCGGTTGACTATTGTCATACTTGTATCAGTAGATGATCTTTTATTACTATTAAGAAAAAGAATATCAAGAACCAATAAAGCCTATCTCTTCAAATATAGGATGAGCCAAACACCATTCATGTAAGTAATTTGGCTAACCATATGAATAATTGTCATTCTCATCTCATAGTCTTGATCATTCATAGATAACTAATTGCTCCAGCACCTTCAACACATTCAGTGTGACAGCATTGGAAACAAATGTGTGATGGTTGACACCATGAACCTAAATCATTAAGGTATAGGTATGACAGCAAAAACCAAGATGAAATCATCCAAGACAAGATAAAGCAATGCATAAAACTCGAACAAAACAATTAAGACAGGATGGCAAGCAATTTACTGTTTTCCGCTTCTTTGTAAAGCACTTTCAATCGATCCACCGACTTCTTCTGAGCTTGTTCCCTTTCCTTTGTTTTTGCCTACAAATGCATAATTTGCCAACATCTAAGCCATTAAAGGAATATGAAATACAAGAGTTTAAAGATTCCGAAAGGAACCTCTGAAACCCAGGAGTAATCAAAATATGAGAATCAGCACCTCATAGAGCAGCCTCCACTTAAACACAACTTGCTTCTGCTTCATCCTCTTCATGACTAGATTGACACTCTCCACTCCGAAGTTCTGCTCGTAAAACCTTTTCCACAATCTGTCGGTAACGACACTGAGATCCCTACCCTGAAGAAGACAGGACACAGTACATCTCATGGTAAACCAATGCTGCTTACACCAACAAAGGAACCCTCAAACCCTCGATTCCACTAAACAGTGATCCAATCCAGCATGCTCCAAACCAACCATAATATATCCCTAAGTTACTAATGCAATCTAAACGAGAACCAGCTCATGTCGAGCATGGATGAATGTGGATAATAAACTCACTTGAGTAGAATTCTCGATGAATCCAAGCTGATCGACAGTGCAGTGAGGCAGGATTTTTTCCAACAGATGTGCATCCGTTCCTCCCACATCGCCGATATACCTGATGTTATCAATCGCCGTCTGAACACAGAGATCCACTAGAGAAGGAATTCCCCTTCTGGCCCCCATTATAATCATTCCCTCTCACAGAAAGATAACGATCTTATTTCCTCACGTCCTGACTAAATTCCAGTTTGCAGCTCAACACAATCAACAACCCTGGATTGAAAAACCGAGATCAATCATCAACCAACATACCAATGAACAAATCCCAAATGCAACCACCAAAATACCATTAAAAAGAAGGGATCTTTGGAAACTACCACAACCGTACAGAATTTAGAAGATAGGGTATCAATGGTCTCTGAAAGGAAAGGAATTATCGCTTAACAAGATCCGACTATGGAACAAAATCTGAACTTTAACACCAAGAAACCTGTAATGAAGAATCGGAAGGCAAACTGGTCTGGACTTGGAGGAGAGATAGAGATCACCCCCAATCGGAATCTTCAGACTGTAATCCGAAGATCGTTTCAGCGGCCTATCGAGAGGATAATCCTAGGATTTGCTTCTTCTCCTCCTCTCGTCTTCTCTGGGCGACAATAACGGAAGAGAACTCAAGATTTATGTTTTTTAAATCGAACGTAGAAAGTAGAATCCATTGCGTAATCGTGTCGACAGAATATTCTTGGTGCTATTTTTTGTCTTCCCACGTTGCGATACGCTTGGTCACACCCTAATAAGTAGTAATCTTGGTTGCACGTATGATTATCGTTCTTTCAATGATATATGATTTTATTTTTCTCATGATTGTATGGAATTTGAACTTTTATTTATGAATTAGATTTGTGTGGACCGTGGGCCACCGAATAATTCCAACAAACCTGAAGTCATAAGATAAATCTAGTTTTTCTAGAAAAATATGAATTTAATTAAAACCATAAGTTACACATCCAAAGGTTCATTAATGGGAACCTATTTTACCATTCATTTCATTAATTGGAACCTATTTTACCTCTCTCTCTTTTTCGTTTTTTAAAATAAAATCTAATTATATAATTATTTAATCTATAAGATAATCTAATATGTGTTAAAGTTTCATCCTAATATGAGTTATGTTTACTATTAATTTTTAATTTAAAATTTAACAGTTAGAATTTAATAAAATATGTTGAATTTTAAGACCTTTAGATCAATGATCAATACTTATTTAATTTAAATGAAAATTTCATTATGTATTTATAGATATCTAATAAATATATCTATATGATTATTTTTTCTCTCTTATGTATTTATGAAAAATAAAAAAACATCTACATACTTCTTTTATATAAGCAATTACATAAAAAAAAAAAAACTTCCTTTCATTTTATATGAATTTCTAGTTTTGCATCCCATATTTTGGTGTTTAGAAGAATTGTTGGTTACTACCTTCCTAATGTTTGTGATCCATTTTTCTGCAGTTAATGAAGCATAACTTTCCTTCAAGCACGAAGCATGTAATTTTCATTTTATTTGTTGAGATGAGATCGGTGCTTCTGTGAGTCAACAAGAATAACAAAATTTTTTCAATTTTTATTTTAACTATGATGATGAGCTTTTATATGTCTATTTGAGCACCATCCCAATAGATCAAGACTTACATCTTACAAATCCTAATACTCAACTGAAAGTAGTTTCTTAAGATGACATTAAGTCCCTCTTTTGAACATAGAATAAGAAAAAAATAAGAATAAATGAAAATTAATATTAATATTCTTATAGTATTCTTATTCTATTTAGAAATGATTTCTTTTTATAGATGAATAAGTGTGTATAAAGAGAATTTTTAATTTAATTGAAAAGTAAAATAAGTATAAGTATTGAAATAAATAAAAAACATATAGATTAATAATAGTAATCAATTTGATTATCAAAATATATTTTTAATTTAATATATATATGTATCATATTAAATATGTATTATTTTTACATAAGAAAATAAATATTCTACATACATACATATATCAAAATAATTTAGCCGAATAACTTATTAACTTTATTCTACCACTCCTAAGAAATAATGATTCCAAAATAGAATAAGAATTGTTATTCGAATTTATTTTAATTTTTACACAAACAAATAGAATATTAATTCCTGTTCTGTGTTTATTCTAGAAATTATTCTGGACAGAGGCTAAAGATATTTTGTCAAGTTGGAAAGGAAGGCAAAATCCCACTCAAATCGATTCGTACGCAAGAGGAAAAAAGTACACTGAGATTTTTGCTAAGTTGCAAAATTCCATGAGATTGGGCATCACATATAGGCAGTTGGCCGACAATGGGATGATTAGAATGTCAACTTGAAACTTCAAGACGACCAAGATCACCACTGGCAAGGGATCTAACTACAAAATTTTTGAAGCAGGATGGCATTTTGAAAGTGGAAAATCTCATCAAAGAATATAGGCCATGGATAACCTGATCTGGTAGAGATAGAAACATGAACAGTAAGAAAGTTAAAATTTTCGATACATAGCAGAGTATTAGCAAAGGAATCAAATAGGAAGAAGATGAACTGGTATGGTGTGGCACTGCAAATGAAGTCTGCCACAACAAAGATAGCCCTATTAGACTCCACGGCTAACTCAGGCATACTTGCAGTCAACAAACTACTGAACAGCACAGCAGGCTGAATGTGGCACCAAAAGGGTGAGTTTCTGCACCTTCATATGGAGATGCATCTCAGGTGCGCCTCCTCTTAGAGGAACCTTTCTTCCAAGAAATATTTGTTAATACATGCTACTTGCTCGTGCTGTCACCAGGAAGTAGAACTAATGGAGCACTTGTAAATAAAATGAGATGCAGAGGTACAGGGAATAGTGAAGCTCAAGCAACCAGCTACGATTTCTGAGCAGACTGGATGTAGCTGAACTCCAAGGTAAAATGTACTCCTGTTTTGGTGGAAGCTATATGTTGTTTTGTGTGGAAGGCTAGACGCAGCCATTGATAAGATGCTGCCGCAAAATAGGTCAATAGAATAGCTTTGCAAACAGTATCAAATTTTGCAGGTAGACTGATCTATAGAACTTATGGTTTACAATATGATCACAAGGTAGGAAGAGTAATAGCAGATTGTGTGACCACGCCATAACCAGGCTTTCTTCTTTTACATGCATACAACAGTTAGTGAGGAAAGATCTGAGTCTTAAAAGACTCCGTCAAAGGGCGGGGGGGGGGTGTTTACGTCATTTTATTCTTAAGTTGTATCATACCTTTAAGGATATTTCTCTCTGTAATTTTGTCCATTCCTATGTAAGAAACCTAAGGCTAACTTAATGGATAATTCTCTCTCTTTTCAACCAAAATATCAACGAAATCCATAGAATTATTGGTGAAAACACGTAATTTTGAATCCCTTTAATCGACCTCAAATACAAGTGATATGTATTTTGTTAGATTAAATAGATTCTTAAATAGATTTTTGTTAGTCATTTAATAGATTAAGTATGTGTTCTTTTATATATATATATATATATATATATATATATATATAAAAGATTGTAATCATTTATTACAAATCTTTCTTTCTTACAGAACACATGGTTCCTCGTCTCCTACGTATGAAATAAACTTCAAAAGATTTAAAATTCTCTTTGAGCCCGTGTCGTTTTCTTTTCCTTCTCCTTCGCTCACTGCGGCTCTCCTTCTCCCCCTCTCTGGTTAACAATCACCATGTCGACGCCACTCCTCCTCGCCACTCCTCTCTGGTACAATCTATACGTCCGTATCGCTTCACCACGCCTTCGACGAAGACTGCAAGACTCCTGCAGTGGCCCTCCACACGAGATCGCCATTCAGGACGCCTTCGACGAACGCCTTCGACAAACACCTTCGATTTGCTACCCCCATCAGTGATCGACAAGATCATAGTGGTAGACGAGATCGACGTGCTCGACCCCACTGCCATCGACGACATCACGCGGTTCTCCGATCTACTGGAGAATTTTGACTGGAGGGACTACGGTGTTGTCACTCTTGTGAAAGACCAGGTGGGGTTTTGGATTTTGTACGGTTTTACATTTTTAAGAAGAATCTGTATTTGGAGAGAGTAGAGCTTGATTTACGAGTTTGTTGTGTGGTGTCGTTTACAGCGTTGCTGTAGTTCTTGTTGGTCGTTCAGTGCTGCTGCTACTCTGGAAAGGAGAGTTTGTTGTGAGGCTTTCAATAGTTTGAGATCAAGGAAGAAGGCTTGGACAACACTGGCAAGTGAGTTCCACCCTGTTCTATTGTTTTGATTTCCAGAGAAAAAATTAATAGTGGAAGGGAAGCTTTTGGGGTACTAAAATGTTCCTTATTTGGACATCCTCTTCTGTTATTACGTGCAACATTGCCCTTTTTTAATTTTTTTTGAGTGGGATAAAAACAAACTTAAATAGAAGTATGGAACATCCTTCTCATATTTCCCATATATCTGACAGAGTAAAAGAGGTCAATAAATTATAGAAGGTTATAAGAACTGATACAAGTGGTGGAGACATAAGAGAAAATGTAGTTAATGTGGCAAAGATCGTGTCATAAGGTTTAATCATAAACCTTAATCATCCCAAAAGAAACCATCTTACTCTATCAGAAAGTCTTGTATGAGCTACTGCTTGTTTATTTGTCATGCATTCTGGCTTGGTTAGATAATCAAAGATTGATTCCCTGAACCAAGTTTTTCATGGATACAAATTTAGTTGCTAAAGGCTTGCTTTGATAGATACCCCTAAAGCAATGATGCAAATGGTTAATAGTTGTTTTATATTAAGGATTAATATGGCATAAACGTATGTTCGTTCATAAATAGTGTATGTAGTTGATGGATCACAGTTGATCATGGCTGAGTACATCATGTCTTCAATTTCATGGATCTCATCTCAGACTGTCAATGTATGGCTATTACATGTTGGGTCATTGTTGGAATTTTTTGGTTTTCTCAGTACAGATCATACAATATTTCTCCTATATTAGTTGTAACTTTTTGATTGTAGTAGTTTGGGGTACTCCATGTTGATCTCAAAAAAATTTATGTTAGACTATTACTTTTGTTGATGCAACTTGAAACTTTTAAAAGGAAGTCACATAAATCACGTTTAGAATAATTACTTTTGCTTGTCATTGTGAATTGTCATATACACAAGAAGAAATTATATTTCAAGTTTCTCATCTGATCTGTTTGCTATGAAATGTCTTTGACAATGTTTTTTTTTTTAAATCTTAAAAGAATCTATAGAGTGCAGCATCTGAGAAGATGTTGAGCTCTCATGTTTTCCTACTTCGTTTGTTTCGTGAAACTAAAGAAAATAATATGTCCACAGATGGTAGTTTCATTAATAATTGGATGGCATTTTTTTCTTGGTTATTGCATAACTAGGTAATCCTCATAGGGATAAACCCCTCTGTCCTTCTATTTAGTGTCAATTTCACTATTAAAGTTTCCATTATTTTGATGTACCAGATTAGTGTCAAAGGATATATTTTTCCTTCATGTTATTGTCTTATATCATAAGATTATAAACAAAATGACAAGGTTTAAATAAGTAGCTAAACATATAATCTAGGAAAAAGTAAAAATATATCGAGACAATGCAAGTACATAGCTGTATGACTTACATATTCATAGCCTTTGTAACACTGAATGATCACTTGACATGTATGGAAAAAAAGGTTTAACTATTCCTACTGACTAGGACAAATACAAACTTACAGATGAATCTGCTATGTGTTTTGGATTTTAAGTTTTCATTCTTCTTCTTCTTCTTCTCTTTGGACTTTGGACTACTTTTGATGATGGATGATTCAACCCAATTTCATTCCAAGCCACTTTCAACTGGCATGTGACATTAATCAATGACAAGAATTTATAATTTGCAAATATGATTTACTTAAGTATGTTGGGAATAATAGATTTACATTAGTCATGTCTAGGTTAGACCATTTCTTGCTTAGTTGTACATGTTTAATTTGTTCTTCCTATTCTCATGTGCATTCTCTCCTTTAAGCTTTTTATGTATATTCTTTCCTTTTTCTGTTTAAATAGTTGCTTGAAAAACATATCTACCTTTTATTATTATGGTTAAGCTTTAATTGTTAGAATTTTATTGCAGCACATGATTTAGTATGAAAGTGAATTTTATTACTTTACATGATTTAGTGGGAAGGTGTTGCATCTCTGTTTTTATATCATCAGACATTTCTATACACAACTCTGTGTGTTTGTTGTTGTCAAATTATGTGTGTCACAGAGGCTCATAGCTTGCCATATGGTACAATAAAAAGGAATATGCTAGAAACATCGTATCTATTAATTTTTTATTTCCTACTACTTTCTTCATAACTAACACAAAGTTGGGATCTTTCTGTGTGATCAAGCAACCAGATAAACATGATTCTCCTTCTCCTTCTCCTTCTTCTTCTTCTTCTTCTTATTCCTCTTCCATCATGGACAAATGTTACTTTTCTCTTGCAACAGTGTTCTTTTTGGTGAAGAAAGGGAAAGGTGAAGGGAGGAAGGTGAGCAGTTTATATGCTTCTATTCAAGATTCATTATTCAATTTTCTTACATTTCTAAGCTGAAGAAATGATCTTTTCCATTTCATATATTTGAAAATGATAACATAATTCATTTGAATCCGCTAGATAATCTGGTAACATAACATAAATGACAAACTTACTTATATTTCAAAATGGTAACATAATTCATTTGAATCCATTAGATAGTCTGACCATCTTTTATTATGAGTATGTAAAGTTTGTTGTTTATGTTATGTTGAATAATCATGTTTAGATTAGATCATTTCTTGCTCAGTTGCACATTTTTATTTACTTCTTTCTATCCTCATGTATATTCTCTCCTTTAATTTTGTATTAGGCATTACAGGATTGGACACATTTCACGAGTGATGATAATCCATTACGCTATACTCTATGAAACATAAGTTCTGATAATTTGATGAGAAGGTGTTTTTTCCTTTTCACGTTTACGACAGACTTCAATTTTTATAATTCGATTATGGAGCATAAAGAAATTGTTAGTTAGGATATATTTGGCGTAGTAATTGTCTACCACATCTTCATCCCTTTCCATTTAGTGAATGAATCTCAACTATAAATGGTTGTTAAAAAAGTCAATAACCAGTGACTCAACCAATATATTTCCGACTATAGATTATTAAAGATAAAAGAATAATATGGCTGATTCTGGTTCAATAATTAGTAGGAGGTGAGTTGCGACATGAATAGTATCCAAATAAATTAGGTTAGGCCTACATTATGGAATGTCATACAGACACTTTTTTTTGCTAATAGGGAGGACATTATAGATGATTTCATTTTATTTTCCAGTTCACTTTAAGAAGTTACATTCAATCGCTTCTAGAATTTTCTTGAAATTTTCTAAATTGTTTGTTAATTTTACTAGTTTATATGATATGTCATATATATTTAAGTACTAGGAAAAATTATAGAAATAATAATAATCATGGAAAGAAAATGATATCAAAGGTCCCATTCATCACAGGCTCATAGCTTGTCATATAGAACAACATAAAGGAATATGCTAGAAACATCATATCTATTATTTTTTATTTCCTACTACTTTCTTCAAGACTTACATATGTATTCTACGTTTCTTGTCATACTGATTTTTGCCGTCAATGGCTACATTATTCTCACAAATCCTTCTCTAAGAAATTAGTAATTCCATTTTTTTTTATACTCCAAAACATTTGCTTTCCTAAGAACTTCCTTATTCTTACTAGAGCTGGTTATCATAATTAAGTAAATGTATTATTACTTAACAAAAAGTGGATTACGTATATCTTCTCAACTCTTTCTTAGGTCAAAACTATTTATTTTATTATATTAACTATTTATTGTTATATTGAGTAGAACCTACCTGATATTTACTTATGAGCTCAATTGTTTAACAAAAAGTAGAACTCATTGTGGAGATATTCTCCCATTCCTACATGGATTAATGGTTTGTTGGCATCCCCTACATGTGCAACAAAGTAACGAAATAATCATACTCCAATATTACACTAATCTAGATGGTTGAATATGCAGACATTTATTATCAGTCGGTATAGAAATCATTATATGCTTATATGACATAGTACTTATTGTCATTTTACAATGTAACTAGATGAATAGTAAAGGAAAATAGAAGATGAAGACAAATGAGGCAAGGAAAAAATGATATAGTGAGAAGCGAAGCCACATGATAGAATATGAGATTATCAAGCAAGGAGAAAAATGGGATCTTAGGGAAAAAAAACTAGGAAAAGCAAAAGTTTGATTAGAGAAGGTAGTTTTTCCATTGTTGCTAGAGATTCTGGTCAAATTTAGGCAACAAACTTTAATGATTCGTGTATGCATTCTTTAACTATCTCCTTTTGGTTGATGGCTTAGTAAAGTAGAATCACTTAAATAATATTTGATTCCCTCTATAGGTTTCGTTCAAACTTTTCAACATGGTAATCATGATGGTTTGCAAGATACCTGATTACAAGATTATTTGATATCTTTTGAATCCAACAATATCTTGGAGTCAACACAAATACCAAAAAGTACGAGCTTAAAGTCTTTTACATATATTCTTAGATGTAAATAATTTGATATCCACGTAATCAATTGGAGTTATTCCTTTTCTTCTTTGTGTGCTAGGAACCTTCTTTGAAAGATCGTATTTTGACCTTCCATCGCATGTTTGCCTTAAATGTAGAGCAATTGTATGGTTTGATGAAAGAATTTAATGATTGGGCAAGGTTGCTCTTAAATTTGGCATATGTTCTTTAAATGGAAAAGTCAAAATTCCTTATCTTCGTGAAACTCCTCCTTTGCTCACAGCATTGCTTGATGGCGACGATGATATTTGCAAGGAGTATAGGAAAAATATTAGACATTATAATAACAAGTTTGCCTTTACTTCAATGGGAGCCAAGCTAGATAATAGTGTCAATGATGGTTGGGGCCCATATTCCTACCATATTCATGGTGAAGTGTACCATAGAATCGGTGCATTACTGCCAGAAGATGGAAAGCAACCGATCTTTGCTCAATTATATGTATATGATACAGATAATGAAATTGAGAATAGAGTCAAAGCTTTTCGTCCAAATTCAACAGAAGCTTTTCCAAATAAAGAGTTGATAGGTATGCTACGAGATATGTTAGATGAGGTCAATCCTTATGTCAAAAAATTTAGGTAAGTTAAGGATTGGACCCATATTAAGGACATAAGACATTACATTTACAGATTCTTGAGTCAAGAGATGTTAATGGTATTCAATATTCTAAACCAACTACAAGTGAGGTTGCTGTTCTCATGGTAGGCAATATCGATCAACAAGGTAGCCATCGTGACATCATTATTTCTGAAAGAGAAAGTGGCCTCCAGAGAATTAGTGAGTTCCATCCTACATATATGCCTTTACAGTACCCATTTTTGTTTCCTTATAGAGAAGATGGATGGAGATTGAATATGCGACATGGTGGAGAAGTTTTCAACAGAAGGAACAAACTTAGCATGATGAATTTCTATGCTTTTAGATTACAAAGTCATTATTCTGAAAATAGCACCCTTACGAGAGGTAGCCGCCTTCTATAACAATATATAATTGATGCCTACGTAGCTATTGAGTCTGAATGTCTAGCTTGGCTTTGAAGAAATCAAGATAAGTTGAGAGGAGAAACTGATGGTGCAATTAAGGAAGCATTGGAGAATGAGGATAGTGAAGGATCAAGTGTCGACGGAAGAATTAGACTTCATCTTTTACTGGAGGTCCAAGATATATGAAGCAAAATTATCAAGATGCTATAGCAATTTCTTCTTGGACAAGCAATCCTAATTTATTCTTGACTTTCACTTGCAATCCAAATTGGAAGGAGATTCACGACTATCTCAATATAGTAGGGGCGCATGAGCCAGTTGATCATCTAGATATCGTTGCAAGAGTTTTTAACATCAAAGTCAAGCAACTTAGAGATGACAATTATTTTCTTTTTCAATTTTAATAATTATTTTAGAGTCACTTTATGGCACAATTCTTTTTGTAGATATTGGAGTCGTCAAGTTTCAAAAACGTAGACTTTCGTATATTATTGATATGTTGATTACTCTTGGGTTGGAAGATAAGATTCAACATACTAAGTGGATTGATCATTTCATTTGTATTGAGATACCTGATCCCGTTAATGATCCACTTGCATTTGAGATTGTGTCTAGATGTATGGTTCATGGTCCATGTAGGAAGCTTAATCCAAGGTCACCATGCATGGTTAATGGAAAATGTTTTAAACATTATCCATAGAGATTCAATGCGACCACATTTTTTGATAAAGGTGGATATTCAATTTATAGAAGGTGAGAAAATGGTAAAACATCAGACATTTGATCATCTAATATTGATAATAGATGGGTTGTACCGTATAAGCTTGATTTGATCACCCGGTATGATGCACATATTAATGTAAAAGTATGTAATAAAAGACAAGCAATCAAATGCTTATTCAAATATGTGTATGAGGGTTTTGATAAAGCAACATTGATCTTAGGTGAACAGGAAGCTGAAACCATTGATGAGATAAAAACTTTTCTTGGTTGTCACTATATATCTGTTGGAGAATTTTTGATTTTAACTTACAGACTAGGTCTCCTATTATAAAAAATTGGATTATCATCTTCCAAATGACCAATATCTCACATTCAATGACTCAGATGCCTTGATTAGAGTTGTCAATCGTCCTTTCAATGCAAAAACAATGTTGCTTGAGTGGTTTATGACTAATCGTTATCATAGTTCTGTTAGAAATTTGACATATGTTGAATTCCCACAAAAATGGGTTTGGGATGAAAGATCATCTTCTTGGACTCCACATAAACGAGGTTTCTTTGTTGGTCGACTTCCATCTGCTAAATTGGCATTTGGAGAACTATATTATCTTAGGATGCTCTTGCATGTTATTCATGGATCATAGAGTTATTCTGATTTGCTTACCATTAATGGCAAGGAATACAACTTATTTAAAGAAGCTTGTGGTGCTCTTGGTTTACTAGATGATGATAATGAATGGGATCATGCATTATCTGATGTAGTTAAAAGGGCAAGTGCTTGGCAATTGCCACATTTGTTTGTTTCAATGTTACTTTTCAGTGAGATTAGCCATGCAGAATTGTTGTGGAAAAAATATCGGAAGGATCTTTCTAATGATTTTCAAGTGCGGGTTCGCGATGACTTAGGGATTGTTCCAATTTATTTAACAAAATCTTAACTTAAGTAAAAGGCTTTGGTGCATATTGAGCTCATTGTGAATGGAAATGGGAAATCTTTGGAAGATTATCCTTCAATGCCTTCTCTAGAAAAAATGACAAGTCCAATTAATGACAATCGATTGATATTTGAGAAACTTAATTATGATACTGATCGGTTGCACATTAAATTTGAACTTCTTCATGCAAGCCTCAATAATGATCAAAAAAGGATTTATGATGCTATAATGAATTCATGCAGACAACCTACAAGTTCATTTTTTTTGTTTACGGATGAGGAGGGACATGAAAAACTTATCTTTGGAAAACATTGATTACAAGGCTACGTAGCCTTGGTGAGATTGTGTTGGCTGTTGCTTCTTTTAGAATTGCTTCATTGCTTCTTCTTGGTGGACAAGTTGCACATTCACGTTTAAAATTCCATTAGACTTAGATGACAATTCAACATGCCCAATAACTCAATAGTCAAAGCTTTGCAAACTTATCCAACGTATGAAACTCATTATATGGAATGAGACTCCAATGTTGGAAAAGAATGGATTTAATGCTATCGATCGTACTTTGAGAGATTTACTTCGTAGTGTGAGACAAGACTATGAAGAAATAACATTTGGAAGCGTGACAAGGGTGTTAGGAAGAGATTTTAGGCAGATATTACTTGTTATTCCCAAAGGTATTTGTGTAGATGTAGTGGCAAATATTGCTCATAAATGTAATGCATGGAAACATTGTCAAGTTTTTTATCTTTCAAAAATATGTGTGTTAATGACAAAACTGATGCTATAACAGTTGAATTTACAAATTGGTTGTTGGATATTGGGAATGGAACCATACCAACAGTCTTGGATCATGCAAGTGATGGCTCTTGGATACCAATTCCACATGATTTTTTAATTGATCCAACTATGGGAATTGATGCTTTAATAGATGACATCTATCCCAACATGACTTTATTGCACGATGATCCTTCCTACTTCAAAGCAAGGGCGATACTTGCACCTAGAAATGATGAAGTTGACCTTCTCAACAATTTACTTCTTAAGAGGATTGGAAATGAAGAATGAGCCTACTATAGTTGTGATTGTGCACTTCCAGCTGATGAAGGTATTGTGTATGATCCAAGTCTTTGCACAACTGAGTCTTACATTCCTTGAATTTGAATGGTGTACCTCCTCAAACCTTATCTTTAATAGTAAGAGCACTTGTAATATTGTTGAGAAATCTTGACCAATCTATTGGGTTATGTAATGATACAAGACTCTTGATTAGAGTTTTACAAGGAGTTATTGATGCAGAAATAATGACAGGTAGCCATGTTGGACATCGTGTCTACATCCCCAGAATAGTTTTTATAGTGTCTAAGATAGATTGGTGTTTCTATTTGAAAAGAAAACAATTTTCAATTAAGTTGGCTTTTGTAATGACTATAAACAAAAGCCAAGGTCAAACTCTTGAAAAGGTTGGTTTGTTTTTGCAAAATCCAGTCTTCTCCCATGGTCAATTGTAAGTTGTTGTTTCAAGGGCTACATCAAGAAATGACATCAAAATGCTATTATACCCACAAGAAAGTGTCCCTTCAAATTGTACAAAGAATGTTGTTTATCATGAAGTTTTAGATACAGTTAATAGATCAAACGTTCAATGTTGATGGCAACACTTTGTGTATTCTGATAAGGTTTGTTTAATGTAATATCTTAAACATGTGCATGTTTCTTATAAAGTTTTAGTCATTGCTTAAAATAATATGCCTATTGCTTTAGTCACTCGTCTTTTATTATGTTTTTAATACATGTGATGTCCTCAATATTACTTGTAGTCAATCTAAGCCACCTAATGGACTCTCTCTCTCATGATGATTTGGAAACTATCAATTTCAAGAAACGTAAATTTCAGAGAGAATAAGAAAAAGAAGGTAAGTTTTCTTTTTTAACATTTGCATTCACTTTCACATATTGAAAAATAAGTTCTCTTTTTAAACATGTGCATTCACTTTCATATATTGAAAATAACTTTATCGATGTATATGATCCTAAACTTCTTATACTTATATACATAGGACTTGAGTTCCAATCACCCATTCAAGGTTCAACTGTTACTAAAAGTAGAAAAGGAATCATGCTGTTAACTCCAGTGAAAATTCTTAATTCCTTACTTTTAGAACAACAAAACGAACCACTTACACATTCTGATTACAAAATAAAGTTATTGCTTCAAAAGGAAGAAGACAGTTTTGTGTTGAAATCATCTGACCTGAAACATTATCCATCAAAAATCGATACTAAGACGACAAATCCAATAGAGGAAGGGAAAACTCCCATCAAAGATGATAATTCTCATTTTTGTTTAACTTTAGTTAGGATAACTTGCTTTTTGTGTTAGAAGTTATATTATTTGCCTTCATTATTTGTTTCATAATAACTTACTTTAGATAAAATTTTAAAAAAAATTTATGACATCTTCATTTCAAATGATATTCATAAATGTTTAACATTTATGTTACTCTAAAGTTGCGTTCACACAATACTTATGATATTATTTGTGTTATATAATTTTGTTACCAATCCAAAATGTGCTCTTCAATCTTGTATTTACATCCGTTTCTTCTTAGTCAGACTAAAGAGAACGACTATGTTATATCCTACGTCAGCAAACACCCTCCTGTCCATTTACCATGTTCATATTACAAAATTATTTTATGGTTACATATTTGAACCCATGAGGAGTAAGGCTTTAACTTATGTTGTCATGAATCGTGAGGTGAGTATTATTGGCAATATTATAATCCTTCATTTTAAACATAATAGATTTCTATGTTTTCATTATTTCGAATTTCATAAATAAACTCAATGTTCTTATCGATGGAAAAATAAGTATTATTAATAGTATTATAATCCTTCATTTTAAATATAATAGGTTTTATTTCATTGTTTCAATATTATAAATTTACCAATGTTTAATTGTTTAAGGTACAATAACATTGTATGTATATACACTTTTTTAGAATATCTCATTTTTCCTCAAATCTATTAGAAAAAGAAGAATCATGATGCAAACTGATTCAAGATTAATCACAGCCTATTTGCAATTGATATTGGTTATTCAATGTTTAGGATTCATTGTGAGTTATTCCTTCTAGGGAAATGAAATGCAAGGTTTTGTTGATGGTGATGATCTCACATGGAGAAACATAACGGAGATTGGTTCGGTATACCTCTTTAAAAATGTTACTTTGAGTGTATTCGTAGATACGAGATTATACTTATCGATTATCAGATCAACGTATCTTCTAGATCAAGAATTGAGAAAGTCGAAGATGATGGAATCATTCCATTAATGAAACGTTATATCACTCCATTGGATAAGCTACAAGAAATAGGTCTCAATTGTTTTTGATTGACTGGTTAGTATGTTTCATCAATTAAGTTTCCTTTTTTTGTATGTTATTATGTTTAACTTTTCCTTTCAAATTGATATAATGGCTAGATGTTATAGGAGTTATTATCAACTTCAAACCTGTCAAGGACATTTCAACTAAATTTTTGAATGTTACCCAAAAAAGTGAAATCACAATCATTGATGATAGGTTTCTTTTCCCTATTTCTAATTAGTTCATGTTTATATAACAATAATCAAAATTTGTTAAATTTTATTCTCTCCCTTAAATAGTGACTATACAGTGCGGTTAACTTTATGGGGAGATCTTGCCGTTGAAACTTCTAAAATCCTTACAAAGGCATTTGGGAGCTCTAGTATTCTCTTTGCAACCCACTTATATGTGCTAATGTATTTAGGTAAGCATACATTCGTATTACAATTATTTATCTACTGAATATTACATTGTATTTCATAACTTACTTCGAATAATAAAGAGTCATCGCCTTAGCAATACAACATGTACAGAACTTCAAATTGACCCTGAAAATATTTCTGAGGCTAAAGATTTCTTCATATGGTAATTATTTACAATATTAATTGCCCGTATAACAAATTAAACCTTATCATACAATTTTTTTTGTTGCTTATTCTATAGTAAAAATATGTTTTTATAGGATTCGTACCAACAAAATGGTAGATTCTTCACTTACATCTTTCAGAAAAATTCCATTATCCACTCATACTGGTGCTGTCAACATTGAGACCACCACTATTGTCAACATGATTACTTCTTCAGAAGACTTATCTCTTCATGTAATTTAAAGGAAATCTTAATGTACACTAATTTCCACCCCCCTTCCCACATCATTCAATGAACTAATCAAATATAATTTTAGGGAATCACATTTGTTATTGTTGGTGAGATTATTGCTGTCAAAATTGATAAGGAACTATGGTATGATTCATGTTCCATGTGCAAAAAGATTTTTAGACCATCTAATGATGGATGCCAATGTTCAAATTGTCAAGCTACTTTTCCTAACTTATATTCCAGGTTATTCCTTAAATTGAATATTGAATATAAATTCTACTAACAGATATGACATTAGATCTTATTTGAATTAGAATATTTTCGTTTCAGTCTTTTATAACTTCCTTTATAGGGTTAGGATGGATGTCGAGGTGAAAGACAAAATTGGTTCTATGCTTGCCATATTGTTTGGAAACGATGTGATTCAAGTTTTAGGCGTGCTATTGAATAAGCTCAAGTGGATTGCTGACGAGTAAATAACTACTAGATTTTTTTAGTATTTCAATTACCATCTTATCAAACATTCTAATTGCTATTTTTGGAAATATAGGATGGTGACGAAGAAAAATTAAATGACATAATTATATTGCGACTTTCATTGGCCTACAATTAAGGTAACATTTAACAACCAAAGATATATTTTGTCGAAGAAATTCACTGCAACTGCAGTTACAAGCTATGCTCAAGATCAAGTTGCATCAACTTCAGTTCCAGATCTGCCAAGCAAGTCAGTTGTTCCTCAAGTTTGAAGATGCCTGTCCATGTTAACTTTTTGGGTAACATTATAGACTACTAATAACTAACATATAGCTGGCCTACATACATAGTGTCTTAATCTTAATTTTTTGGAGCGCACCATCAACTATTATAAACTAACGTGTGTTATATATGGACTACATATAAGATACGTGTCAGTATTAATTTTTAGAACCACATTCTAAACTAATGTAACATGTGTAGTATATGGGCTACACACAATATGCATGTTAGTGCTAATTTTTTGAACTGCATTGTAAACTAATGTAAACGCCCGTATGGTACATGTGTATGGTAGATAGAACTTGCATGTTGATCTTAAGCTTTTTGAACCACACCATATGCTATTATGAACAAACATATGCTATGTGTGGATAAGATGTATCTTCTAATTTCATAACTTACATGAAGATGTGTGTTGACATATTAAGAAGGTATCTGTAAACACGGTGTATCATTCAACTTCTAAGTTCTAACACTCACATTATGTAACTTGAGTTGCTTGTGTTGGTTGATAAGCCCAATCTCTTATCTCAGGCTATATGAATTTTGGTAGAATTCAACTCTGAGGTAGCAACACATTGCTGTGAATTATATCCAGATCATGTGTTTGTGTTTTTTAAATATCTCATCAGTTTTGATTCCATGAAAGATGTAGATTCAAGTTTCAAGAGATTACCTAGAAAATGAAAATAAAGTTGTAATGGCGAAATCTAAAGTGGATCGAAATTCTACTGCGAGCATATAAGATGCACACTAGATTTTGTTGTTTGAAGCACTTGATGTTCTCGTATACTAAGCTCTTCATGTCGTTTACCTTATTTGTTTTCTTTACTGTCTCCAGGATGTCATAATTTGCACAACATATTTGAACTTCATCTATTCCAGTGCTTGCTAACGGACCTCCCTACTTTAACCTTGCAAATGTTGCATGAATTCCTCTTTGAGACATTTCTTGAATGCTATTTACTTTTTGTGATTGATTCTTCTCATTTGATTAGGTTGTTGCTTTTCATCAATAATTGATTTATATCATTTCTTGCAAGATGACTATGCTCTTAGGTCCATCAGGCTATGGGAAGACCAGTTTATTGGTACCTTTGGCTAGAAAACTTGGTTCAAAAGTAGAGGTGAACATGTTGTTTTTTTTATTCTTTTTGTGTTAATCCTCCCTTGTTGATATTTGAGAACTGAATGGATTAGTTTTGTATTAGATACTCTTTAATTTGGATGCTATTCGTAGTTCTCAGCATTAGGATACATTGCATACCCAATCATTTTCTACTGCAAGTTTTTGAAGGCAAGAAATAAAGTTTCTTTGGAATATGATGTTGATCACCATGGTTCTATCCATCATGGGCTGCAACAAGTTGAAAAAGTTCAACGAACAAATTTCAGAATTTTCTTAAAACATCTAATTTACCAATTTTAGATCATTTTTTGTAATAATCTCATGTTACTGTTGTAGTATTTGCCTTTTGCTCTATTTTTTTGGTTATACAGGAAGTAGCAACTCATCCTCCTCCAGTAGAGGAAGTGAGAATAATACTAAAAAATAGAATACTGCACCCCTTTCTTGGTTTACATACGTGAGCTTTTCTATTTTTCTTGGCATTATTTATGCAGTCTGGCAAATAATAGAATGGTTTCATTTTTCAAGCATCTTAAGATTAGCACCAGATTGACACCTTTATTTAGTGAAAGTCCATCTTCTGCTTGAATGACACAGTAGTGATGCTTGGGTAATTTTCTTTACTCATCCAACAAGTTTAAATCAGGACATTATGAATTTAAGGATCCCTTGCCATTTGTGACTTAATTACATCATCAGGCAACATTAGCTCTTGTGTGCCTGCTCCTTATCTTTGGTGGAACTTCAACAACCTTAGTTACTATTTGGCTCGTGATTCTCTTAATTAGTCTTTGGAACTATATATGGAATTTCATCCTGTACTTCATTTTGTCTTTGCATACACAATTAGCATACCAAAAAAGAAATACAGAAGGTGTATACACAAGGATACATTATGAGTCGTTGCTACTTTTTATTTTTCTGTTTACTTACAGCAAGTTAGTTGCATATAATGCTTGACATACATCGCTTCCACTTTTTATGTCTAGGAGCATGAAGGCTATCCATCTGGATCAATGACTGACATCGCATGTGATCAAGATGGCTCCCTAATGTTAGCTGTTGGTAGTTTGGCCGTTCATACAAAGGTTGTGTGATGTAATTCAACTTTTTTAGGTTATTGAACATATTTTCCCATAATTTATTTTAATGTTGCAAAGGATCTTGAAGACAGGACTGATCTTGTGGTCACTTTATATGGGAATGATATTTCTGTATGTTCGTAATTACATTATATGTTAATCTATTGCACTAACAAATTGTTTTTCATATTAACAAATTGTTTTTCACATTGACAAATTGTTTGCCATCTTGATATAGAGACCATGGTATGTATGGAGCACCAATAGTTTTGTGGTGTACTTCTCAAACCAAAAAAAAACCTTTGTATAATGCCTTTCATTTATATCCTTGGCGCTATAAAAGGAAATAAACAAAAAAAAAATCTTTGTAAAATATCATGCTTCTATATCCATGACATAAAGGGAAATAATAGGTCAAATATTTGATGCTTCTTTTTACATGCTTGACTTGACCTTTTTTCTAAATAAATTGTCTTCTAGGTACCAGAAAATGATAGAGAGACTGTACATGCATCATACTTGAGGAGGCACCTTAATGCTTTTTGGCTATAATTCTCATTTAATTTGACATTTATTTTTATTTTGTTATCATATTTTATGCTGTTAACATGACAACTGGTCCCTTGCAGTAGTAATTGCTACAAAGAGCAAGATGACTATAAGAGAAAATCATTGTTTCCTTTTTTTTTTTAACTTATGCATGCTTCTTTTCTTCATCTATGTTAAGAAAGTAGTTCACATTTTGTAACGAGAACTTTATTAGATTATTTGCTTTTAGTTCAACATATCCTTAAGTAAAAATAGGTGTGTACCTTATGCTCCGGATAAAGTAAGATGCTTTACACTGCACAGCCAGTTGATTTGACTCGTGAACAAGAAGAGGTGATGTTGAATTTTTTTATTCATGCAATCGTGTTCTCTTCATAGTGCAATGTATTATGATGTTATCTTTTCAGACGACTTATTTGGCTCTTTTCAAAGTATATTCCTTTTACACTACTCTTTTTCCAATTTCTTGTCTGTTAGCTGCAATAGTAATGTTTCTATTTACAGGTAGCAACAATGTTTGCTGTGATGAAGCTTTGCTGTATTGCTATTGTGGGCTGCATATCATGATTACCTTAGCATATAAATCAGTATCGATCATGGACATTTATTTTATAGTAAATATCATGCTTTGTCACTTTTCTTCACATTAAACACTTATATTTTTGCAACTATCCTACCATGACTTACATGCATATAATCAAGATTTTATACCAAAAATCACATACAAAATCATAATCAAATGGAACCTATGTTTGTTAAGTTTCAGCCAAGGTTTGAGGTAGAGTCAACGCAATTGTCCATTGCATGAGCAAAAAATAATGAAAAAATTTAGTATTAAGAGAAGTAACTTTATCATATTAGTACACAAGCAATCGTTTTATTATCTCTTATTACATGAAAACTGAAGAAGGAAATGAACTAATGAAGGAAGATAACTTTCATCTTGTCGCCTGAAATGCTATAATGTGAGCACATTAATTTTGATTGCAAAGTAGAGGTGTTATTGAACCGACCGTGGCCGTGGCCGGCCCACAATTTGGGCTGGACCCATAACTGAAATGTGTCAGTGTCGAGGTTTCTGGATGGTACACTTCTAATGTCCTGTGTTAGACTTTGGCACTAGCTATTGAAATCTTAAAATTGTAGTACCACACCAAACGTACTTTAAGTATCCACCACATCTATAGTCATCAGTGATGGCACCGAGAAGTCCATATTATGCAGTTCTCTTGGCTTCATCTATCACCACATTTACACACAGTGCTCTCTTATTAATGTTTTCTTCACCCCTTTGAGTTCAAAGATTATGGGATACATGTTTGACATGCTTTGTATAATTTGTAATCATTTTTTTCTCGTTTTTTGATAATTGTCAAAGTCGGGGGAGTCGTTAAATTCTCAACTTTGTGCTGTAGACAATTAATTGTAACATGTATCATGGTTCTTAGCTATATAGAAATTCTATTCTATTAGATACCCATATATATTAATTTAGTGTTATGGATCCGTAGTTGTGGGCTTTTATTGGGCTAATGTCTAGGTCTTCTTCCTTTTCCTTCAGCATGCTTTGGGTTGCTTTTCGATGACTCTATTGATAGGTCAATTGTTCAAATATAATACTTTAATGTATACCATGTAGACTCTCTTTTTTTTTTGGTGCTATTGCTGCTTTCTTCTTTTTGCCAAAGAACCCCTAGGAGTCACTTTTTTGGTTCCACTCCACAGTTGTATGTAAATTAGGAGGCATGCAGAATAGTCACTGATCACTTTACCTCCTATTTCTTCTTGTTCTCTGGTGCATAGTTTGCTCACAGGAAGTGTATTCAGAAATGGTGCAGCAAGAAAGGCGACATCACATGTGAAATTTGCAATCAGGTTAGAATTTGGTAGGTAATATTTGTTCTTCTTTTTTGTCTTTTCTCTGTCTTATACTTTAGGATGCAGTTTATTTATCTACATTGCATATGAAATCATATTAGAAAGCACATGTAATACATGCTTGCCTACAAAAAATTTGTCATGTAGAGTCTAGATATTTACAGTGGGAAGCCAATTTCACTCTGGACAGAAATGGTGATATCTAAGACTAAAATTGCCAAAGAGAGAATTAGAGTTCTCTCTACCTCGATATATTGGAACCATTCCTTGTGTTTTCCCCTTTATGAATGATGGATCTGAAATCTTAAGGACATTTTGTACCTCGTGGCATTTTCTGCAAGAGGTGTTTATTGTTTTTTTTTGGTAAACAAAGAGGTGTTTATTGTTAATCATTGTTGAGTTTGATAATGATATGAATGATGATTATATGGGATCCTCTTGAACACCTTCTTCATTCGTCTGAATCAGACATTAAGTTCCAGGATAAGCAGCCAATTGTTTTTGAAAAGACAATAGCTTATGATGTTTCCTTTGGGTTTTTTGGCAATATTTTTGTCTATTTGGTGCTTCAAGACGTAGTTATTGATTAACATTTCCCTCTGCATATTTTCCCATTCGTTACAAACTTTGAATATATTTTATTTGTGTTTTCTCTAGTCTTATGAGCGATCATGTCATGTTTTATAGGTCTATGCACCGAATTACTCCATTCCCCCAGGAAGGAGCAATTCAGATGGCCTTGCCATTGATAAAAGGTCTGTCGACAAATTTACTCAGACAAATGGAAGCTCTAATGTCTTTGCAAGTTTCAAATGCATTATTGATTTTTTTAATTTCCTATTATTCCATCCAATGTAAACACCTGAAAAGAACTTTTGTTGTAATGTATTCATACCATTAGTAATTTTCTCTAACATGCTTTGTGATGCTTAAAGCTTTCTACTTTATCAATTGCATTTTCATCTATATGAATCTCTCTCTCGTTTGCTTGTTTTACTCTGTGAAGTTGTATGTATGTTCTCATAAATAATATAAAGGGCATTGCTCTCTAAACTCTACATTACAAACTCCTAAAATAAGAAACTAGAATGTCAAAGATAACCTATACTCATGTTTTCCAAAAACCAGACAACATTTTTTTAAATTTGACCATCATGAAGATCTGAAATTGTGACGTGACAGAGAGGCCAACCTTGGTAATTGACTGTGCAGTGCACATGCTTAGTTTGGTGTTTGTTTCTCTTTGCAGCAATAACTTAGTATTTAAGGAAAGTATAGAAAAGGGTAATACTTAAAAAAATGGTCAAACTCTTATTTGCCTACTCAGTTTTAGGGTCCTAACATATTTGGTCATTGATTCTTTTTTTTTTCTCTAAATGCTTGTATCGTGTTGGTTTCAGCCTGATATGAGAGTTCGTTTCTTTGTACATTTTTATTAGACACGGTTGGGGACAACAAATTGACCTTCATGATCCTCATTTCCTCGCCAATGCATCGGCAGAGCGGGAGTTGCTTGGTGCAGAGTATGATGGCTATTCTACAGCACACAATAATGGCATTGCTTGCTGATGTTCTGTTGATCTCATTGTATGCTCAAATGCCTTAGTTCTGGTACATTTTTCTCTTTATTGAAGTTTCTGCACTAACTTTTGAATTCTGCATCTAATTGATGCTCCTTTTGCTGATTCGGCATTCGATAATGGTTACAAGGGACACTGTAATTGCAAAGGATGCATCAGCATTCTTCAATGTATGTAAATTTCTCTTGTGAATTCTAATTTTTTATGTTACTGTTTTTAAACGAGATGCAAAGTACTGTGTATCCAGGAGTCAGGTTTGATCTGCTCATAGTTAAGAGTGAAATCTATACTGAACTTAATAAGCATAATCATTAGTTTAATCATCTTGTAGAGTTGTAGATAAGACTGATATCTGCACTTTTAGTAGAGTTGTAGATAAGACTGATATCTGCACTTTTAGTAAGCAGAATTATTCTATGTTAAAATTCAAAATCAATATTACTATTTCTAGATTACAAATACCGTAAAGGAGTATATAGTGTTTTTTGAGTTTAGTAGTATTATGGATTTTTTAAAAGCATTATGGTAATATTGCTGACTATATGACAAGAAGGTTTAAGCATATGGTTCTTCAGGGTTGATACAGTGAACCAAAGTCCATACCAAAGTTTTGAGTTCCTGAACTTAATACTTGCCGCATTTTTACAGGCTAAAAAGAAATACGAGTTTTGGGTTCCTGCCCTTTTCCATTGTTTTACTCTTATTCTGTTTTTAATACATGCCATGTTCCTCATTGTTTTTAAAACTGGTCTTTTTCATTGTTTCACTCTAATAATGGAAGCCAAGATTTGTCTCACTTCTATGGAAATTTCAGAGTTGAGCCACCAGGATTGTTTCATGGCCGAGGAGAGCATGCATCCCAAGGTTGTATTGTACACAATTGCTACTTTATTATTTTTTCTTATTTACTTGTAACAGGCAAGTCTTTTCCCATTTATATTTTTTTGTAATTATTGAATCATTGGGTTTCACGAAACAGATGGGAAAACTCAAGAAGCAGATTCAATCACTGGACATCACTATCAATATAGGAAAAAAATGCTCCAAATCCTGAATGTCTAATACCTGGTCAAAGGTTTTATATTATCTCACTAATTGCATAATATAAAAACGTTGACATTGAGAGAGGGGGAAATGGCATTTTGTTAGACAGTGGAATTAAATATGTTATAATTTGTAGATGGAAAGAAATAAGACATGACAATACCGTTACTTGGTTAACATATTGAAATATTTCTTTTTGGTGACAAGCAACTCTCTGAAGGACAAAGTGATAAAGAGAAGTACGAAAAAGCCAGAAAATTGAAGGTAACTTTGATTGATGGTGGTTAATATTGTTTTGTTGTAATATAACTTGTAGGTGGGCTTTGTTCTCTACACTTTGTAGCTTATAGTTTTCATCATTCCGTAATAATCTTTTGCTGTTGTTTAGCTTACCATATCTCGTGCAAGACTACATGCATAATATTAGAACAGTTTACACTAGAGACTTCACAAGCAAGGACAAGGCTAAGCGACAAATCGTTGTTGTCACTTATCTCAAAGACAAGCTAGCTCTGAAGGCAGGCAATGAAAAGGTTCTTCCTAAGAATGTTGTTTTGTAGTATGTATGTCTCCTTAAGTATTGTAAATATGTCTTGAATTATATCTTTGTTTCAGGGTTAGTTTGGTCATTAGACTATTTAGGTGTCCTAGTATTTAAGAAGGCTAAGGCACAGAATATGTAACCTCTTTTGGCATTATGTAGCCCTATTTTGTCTCCAATTGTGTGGAGAGAACTCCTCCCTCTTCTCTCGAGATCTAGGGTTTCATGTGAGGTTCATCTGTG
>JAMKQA010047008.1:0-46523 GCA_024699735.1 Posidonia australis | reverse complement strand
CCCCCCCCCCCCCCCCCCCCCCCCCCCCCCCCCCCCCCCCCCCGGGGTGATCGTCGCCTTATTTGCACTCACTGTGGCAAGATCGACCACGTAGTTGATCGATGTTATGTTAAGTTTCTTTATCTTCACCTTCAGGCTCATGTTGGAGGTGTTGAGCCTGTCATTGGATATGATACTCTGTCTTCGACTTCTGCGCTATTTGCTGACATAGGTCGTTTTCTCATTATGACTGATATTGATGTTATTATTGTTGCTTCCAAGAACTCTACTGCTGTAGTGCTTGCATTGCTAGTAAGGGTAAGCGGTTTATTGATTCTGGTGTTACTTGTCACATGACAGGAGATATTACAGCCTTCTTGACTTTTGATAAACATGCTCATATTCTTATGATTTGATTGCTGATAGGTCTTCTTTTCTTGTACGTGGTTTAGAGGGAGTCATTGCATCCTTCAACCTCACATTAGATAATGTTTATTATGTTCTTTTTTTTTTTTTTGTAGTTTACATTTTGTTAGCACTATAATAAAGATTTTGAGTTGTGGTTTATTCTTTCTATCTCATTATTATTTTCAAGACCTTCAAGCAAGGAGGATAATTATTGGGACTGAGTTTGGAAGATTATATTATCTGATAAGATTTCTTTTTCTGGTTCAACTGTTATGGTATCTTTACTTAAATGGTGTTAACGTTTTGGTTATCTTCTGTTCGCCTTTTGTGTTAGCTATTATTTTCTTTTTCTGTTAAGTCTGTTTTAGAGTGTGATGTCTGTTAGCTTGGTAAGTGTCATCCTGTGTCTTTTGCTGTTAGAACTAAAAAGAGGAGCATTGTTCCATTTAGCCTAGTCCATTTAGACATTTGGGATCTTTCTCCTACTAAGTCCATTGGTGGAGGAATTTGTACTTTGTTACTTCAATGGATGATTTTTCTCGATGTATTTGGATTTACCTCTTGAAGGAATGATCTGCTGTAATGTTTTTAAGTCCTTTTATTATAAAATAAAAAAAATCAAATTGACATCTTTTTGAAAATTCTTCGCATTGATAATGCTAAGGAATATGTGAATCTTAGCTTCAATTCTTTTTGTATTTCTTATGGTATCATTCATCAGACCTGTTGTGCTTATACATTATAACAAAACAGTATAGTAGAAAGGAAGAATTGCCATCTTCTTGATGTTACTTACTCATACCTTGTGCAAGATGAATGTAACTAGATTATATTAGGGATATGTGGTTATTATTTCTTGTATTTTGAAAATCATATGTCATCCTTCCTACTTTAGAGATAAGTTTCTTTTCTCCACTTTATATCTTGATTCACTATTGTTTTTTCTTACCTTTTAAATTTTTGGGTGTACTACATTTGTTCATGTCCATTCTTAAGGACGTGACAAACTTGCTCCTTGTGCAACCAAGTATCTTCTTGGGTTACTCTCTTATTCAGAAAGACTACCGTCGCATTGATTCATTGTCTTGACGTCAATATGTCTCAGCTGATGTTACATTTTTCGAGTATACTCCCTACTTGTCTGAGAGGAGTAACTCTCCTGTTTTAGATTTTATTTCTTGGTTGTGTGAGCTTTTCGCTTTCATTCCCATTGTTCACTCACCATTACTACCACCATCTCTACCCTTACCACTTTGTCCTCCTATTGTCTATACTTATCACCATTGTTAATGTGTTTCTATTCTCACTACCCTTGTATCTTTGATACTTACGGATCTCAAGCCAGCATCCTTCCTTTTAGAAGATTTAACACCACTTATACTTGGAAATCTTGATCTTTCATTTGCCTTCAGGAGAGGGATATGATCGTGTACTCAACATCTTATTGCTAGTGTTGTTTCTTATGTCAGTTTGGATCTTACTTACAACAGGTTTGCCTTGACTTTATCGTATTGTTATTCCTTAATCTTATAAAGAAGTTATGATTATTTTACATTGAAAAGTTGTTATGGATAAGGAGATGTTTGCTCTATTTTCATGCGGTACTTGGACTCTTGTTCCATCTTTCACAGCTACTGAGGTTGTTAAGTGCGTATGGGTATTTATGGTGAAACATTTATCAGACGAACAGGTTGTTAGATTCAAAGTTTGGTTTGTTGCCAAGGATTTTACTTAGACCTATGGTGTTGATTTCTTTGACCTCTTCTCTCTAGTAGCTCATATCAATTCCATTCAGATTTTGTTCTCGATTGCTGTCAACAGAGATTAGTAGATATTTCAGCTTGATATTAAAAATGCTTTCTTGTATATTAATTTGCAGAAAATAGTTTACATGGAGCAATTTTCAGGACATGTTGCTCAGGGAAAGTCTTAAGTTTGCAAACTCAAGAAGGTTATCTATAGCCTCAAACAGAGTTCACATGCTTAGCTTGATAAATTCGATGGGGTTATTAGCACCATTTGTTTTTGTCGTAGTTATATCGATTATTCTATCTTTGTGAGACAGAAAGATACAGGTTTGGTGATCCTTGTCTTCTACATTGATGACATTCTTCTTATAGGTAGTGATACATTTGATATTTAAAAAATCAAAATGTAGTTGGTTAAACACTTTATTACAAAAGACATGGGAAAATTTCATTATTTTCTTAGAATTGAGATTGCCAGAAGTCATATAGGTATTGTTTTGTGTCAGCAAAAGTATGTCATGGACCTTCTTGAAGAGATTTGTTTATTAAGGGCCAAGTCGGTCCAAAGTACCATGCTTGAAGGTGTTACTTATCTTTGGGATGAGAACTCTCTATTGATTGAAGACATGTCTCGTTACAAATATTTAGTTGGCAAACTCATCTGTCTCACTGTTACGAGACCAAACATAGCCTTTGTAGTTGACATGGTGAGTCATTTTATGCACAGATCTAAGGAATGCCATTTAAATGTAGTCATAAAAATACTTGAGTATATCAAAAAATCTCTTGGTAAAAGTCTCTCGTTCCAAAACAATAGCCACCTTCGCATCGAGGCATATTTCGATGCAAGTTTTGCAAATGATATGGTTGATAGGAAGTCTATGTCAGACTATTGTACCTTTTTGGGAGGTATTCTTGTGACATAGAGGAGTAATAAACAAAATGTAGTTTCTAGATTCAGTGTAGAGGCAGAGTACTATGGTATGGTTGAAGTAGCGTGTGAGTTAAAGTAGTTGAGGAGCTTCTTGTCAGAGAAAGATGTATACTATTCCATTACCTATATATTGTGACAATCAGGTTACTATTCACACTGTCAAGAATCTAGTGTTTCATGAGAGAACTAAGTACATAAAGGTGGATTGTCACTTTGTTAGAGTGGAGGTTCTCAATGGGCAAATTTGTACTTCATTCGTCTTATCAGACAAGGAATTCGGAGATATTTTTACTAATCCTGTCTGTGCTACTTTCTCTAATATTTGTATCAAGTTGGATCTGATTGATATATATGCTCTTCTAAGTTCAGGAAAGTATTGATGTTAAAGGGTTATATGGGTAGCTCGGTGTAAATGGATCTTGAGATCCATATATATCTTGTAATCTTATATATATTCTTAGGCTCTAATTTCAATGTTGAAGAACACATTTTCTCCTACTCCCTCTCTTGTTTCTAATAGATACCTTTGTCAACCTGAAATCATATTCATACAGCGTTAAGTTTCTTAAAGGGTTCAAACCTTGAATGTTCAAAATATAAGGAGAAGTGAATGGTAGAAAGGATTATATGTCGCCAAACTCCTGTAGGGAAAGTAATGTATATTGTTTTCATAGGATCCATTATGCACATTTCTTCCTAAAGTTAGACAACAGGTAGAGGATAATCTTGATAAATATTTCACCATTTCTTTAATTGCTTTGTAACATATCAAAAATAATAAAAAAAGGTAAAACTATTATCTTCTTCTTACATTCTGCTCTTTGCACTTCTAGCAAAAAATCATGCAAAAAGCACATTAGAAAAAATTATGTTGAGTATAGACAGACTATTTTTGTTTGCTTTTGTAATCTTTAAGTCCCTCTTTGAATGTAGAATAAGAAAAGTAGGAATAAGTGGAAAGTGGTATGATTATTCTGATAGTATTGCTATTTTGTTTGGAAGTGATTTTCTTTTAAAGTTGAATAAGTGTGTATAGAGAGATATTCTGGTGTGGATGAAAAGTAGAATAAGTACTAGAATAAGTGTTGAAATAAGTGGAAAACATGTAGATTAATAATAATCAACTTGATTATTAAAATATATATATATATATATATATATATATATATATCTAGTTTAAAAAAATATATACATCATATTATATATGTATTATTTTTTGTAAAAAAATAAACACACTGTATATATACATGTATCAGAATAAATTTGCAGAATAACTTTATTCCATTCTTCTTGTGGAATAGTTATTTTGAAATAAGTAAATCAGAATAGGAATTACTATGTCGTTTTTATTCAACTTGTTAACTTATTAAATGGAATAGTTATTCTTATTCTACTTTTATTTTTGGTTTTATCTAGGATCCAAACAGAGGCTAACTTACTTGAAACTCTTGATAATTTTTTTCCTAAAATTTAAAAATTCCCCTGATTTTTGTTGGTGATAGGGAGTAATTTTAATATTTATTGTTTATTTGTTACTTCTTCCTAATCAATGAGAGCACCATAGGTTTGCCGTTTACATTCTTGACCATCAATTTCATTTATCAATTTGCTGTAGGTTGCTTTTAACAGAGACATCTCTACTCCTAGTGTAACTCTTGAAGGAGATATTTTCCAGCCAAGTGGTCTTCTAACTGGTGGAAGTCGCAAGTAGGTCATATTGGTTAACTTTGATTGTTTGATTGAATCATCTATCATTTAGACACAGAAGGGATTTCACATATTAAATATCTCATCTGCTTCATCCTTTTTTTCTTTTGCCCTTCTCTTTAAGTGCTTATTTCTAAATTGCCTTTGGTACTGATACATTAGGAGCATGAACATGTAACAAGTGACTCATCTTAAAAGAAGAGATTGTGTATATAAATCTATAGTTCTTTTCACTGCCAGATGTTTCAAAGCATTTCCATCCATATCCTTTTTATGTTATGTTTATGCCTACAGAGGAGGTGGTGAATTGCTGAGGAAGCTTCATGCATTGGCTGAGGCAGAATCAAATCTTCGTTTTCATCAAAATAAGTTGTCTGTTATTGAGGAAAAGGTTGTGTATTTCTCTAATTCTATGTCATGGAGATAGCTAATCTTTGACCATTTCTCTTATCATATACTTTTTTACTCTCGTTTTTATAGTCATGTTCTGAATAAAAATGTTATTGTAGATTAAAAGAATTAGTTCTTCCTCTTCTCAAATGTCTTACGCATGAAGATTGTTTATCTATCGAGAAGTTCTTATTTACCCTTCTGTTCCCCTCCTGTAATGTAAGCTTCAACATTCTGTTGAACTTTTCCAGCCATCTGTTCCTCCATCTTCTCTTAGAAAAGGTGTTATTAGGTGATATGATTGGTGGTCACAGATTTTTGTTGACTGATTTTCACTTGACTAACATCACCTAGAAACTTCTAGAAACAATTTGAGCCTGTTTTGCCGTTAAAGTTCTCTCAGTACTTGCAATAAGTGAAAGCCAAATTGTTTGGACTTTTTGTTTGAAATGAAGGACCATACAACTGGACCCTTGTCCTTAGCTGACATCCATTTCCATCTTTGTTTTAATTTTAGGAAATGAATAGTCATATCATCAGGGAAGTATGGATATGGACATAAACATGGGCTAGATAAGACATGGACATCCCCAGGAGGCGAATCCTAGAAAAACAGCCAAACAGGACACAGATATATTTGTGATTAATTATTAAGTTATTATAAGTACCATCACAAATGGAAATTTAACAAGAAACTTTGAAACAATATTAATTGAATTAGAAACCATATATGTTTGACATTCTAAGCAACCATCTTCAATTAACTTTCTCTGGTAGTTAAAAAATTGGCAGAAAAACTGTTAAGTGTGAAAGAAATAACCAAATGCAAAATCTAGGTGTCCATGTTATTTAAAAAAGATACCTACATCCTTAAAAATGGGTCTGCCCAGTCCCAAAAGTGTCCTGGCTGTGTGCAGGAAGTGTCCTTGCTGGTCAATCGTATAATAAATTAAAATATATAAGAAACACTATCTGGCGTATCAGACACGTGTCTGGCATGTTTCCATGTCCGATACTGAACTTCTTGTGCTACATGGTGTCCATGCCTCCTAGATAACATTATAAGTAGAGGTCAAGGAATTTTATGAAGTACATCTGCATATGCAAGACGTGCCATTCAGCATTCGTAACTTTTTAGCAAATACATTCAGAGAAATAGAATAATGAGAACAACATATTAACGAGAATTGTAATTCTTATAAGTTGTAACAGGTACAAAATTAAACAAAGAACCAATACGAATGGTTGTTTATATTTGAGTAAATTGTATTGGCACCAAACTATGTTCAATGGCTCATGCCATAGGTATACACATGTAATAGAAGGGCGCAATAAATGGTGGAACTAAAATGCTATGTATAACAAATAAACAAAAAATGTTAATCAAATTGTTAAAATATCTTTTCTTCTGGTAAGTTCATTTGAGGAATGATGCTAAACATCACACATTGGAACAAACATCTCAGGAGTTAGCTCTTTGTAGACCTTTTTAGTTTGTTATCAATAACTCAATAAGCATGCTACACAGAATTTGGTGGATGAACTCTGCTCAAAATTTTTATTCTACTAGAGTGATTGCATCTTTTGATATTGAAGTAAGTTGCTAGTGCTGTAATGTAATTGCATTCATTTAATAAAAGAATACATGAACCAAGGTCAGCTTCGAAATTGTTCCTCATTGATATTTACTCGAATTAAGATGTATCATGTGGACCTTATCCTTGTCCAAAAATTTGAGGAATGCCTATATCCGTGGATTTCCTGGAGTCTGATACTAATGAAATTATTTGAATAATTGTGCACATTGAAGAGGAATTTTCTATATTAACAAAGAATCCACCAGTCAAGATTGCCAATTATTCTATAACAATACTTGTTTTTGCATTTTTTCTGCAGATTATGAAGCTTATGCCTCAACACAAAAAGTTCATGCACCTAAAATCTCAATTAGAACTTAAATCTTATGACTTAACCCTCTTCCAGAAAAGGGCAGAGCAAAACGAGCATCATAAGGTTCCTACCTTTTCCCTTTCATAACTTTAGTAGTTTCTTCAGCCATTCAGTTCTTTTAGTGTCTTCATCTCACAATTTGGCCATTCATGTGAAATAGTTAGCTGAACTTGTAAGAAAGATTGAGGATGAGGTTGAGGAAATGAATCTGGGACTAAAAGAGAAGCAAGAATTATATAAAAATTGTGTTTCTATGGTATCATCACTGGAAAAGTCTATAAAAGCACATGGGACACAACGGGAGAGTAGACTCAAGGAACTTGATAGGGCAATCAAGGCACTCAAAGCTGAAATGCAGTCCTCATCAAAGCAGCTTAAGGTATTTTCTCCTTTTTGATTGTATGAAAATCTCATGTAAGATCATTATTATCTATTATGTAATCAAGGCTGAGGTGATTTATTTTTGGTTTAGATTCATTTTTTTAGATTTTTTAACATATTAAACATGCATTAGATTTATTTGTTTCCTCTAACTTGGATCTCTGATAAATATAGTAGTCCCGTACATAAAATGGATACAAACATATTAAACCCACAATCTCCTGTTATTCATTTCACTTCTTATGTAACCCATTTTGACATGTACCTATCAATGATAGGCTATCATATCAATTTAGTACAAGTAATGAAACTTTTGCTCATCTTCTTCTTGTTTCTGCTTGACATAGGTTCATGAAAATGAAAAACAGAGGCTTATTATGGAAAAGGAAGCAGTATCAAAAGAGCTTGTCTCATTGGAGAATCAATTGGTTTCATTTCAAGCCCAGATCAATGCTACTGGCCAAGAAGTAGATAAACAGAAAAACAAGGTATCTGAAATTCCTTACTTCTAGATACAAGATACTTTTAGATATGAGATATGTTGCTGGGAAGAAGGCCGTCGAATGATGAAACAAAAACAATACCTTGAGTACCTACCGACTAATGTTAATGTGTCATTGCCATTTTCTCTGGGTACAGGTCAGTCTGATTAAGCAGGACTATGATCAAGCTGTGTCTGAGTTGAATTTGGGTCGTTCAAAGATGAAAGACTGTGATTCACAGATTAGTGCCGTCACCAAGGAGCAGCAGAAGCTTCAACATAAGCTTAGTGATAACAATGTTCAAAGGAAGAAAATGGAAAATGAGGTGCTCCATTATTCTCTTGGACACAAATATTGCAAAATTACTAATTCTTTTTTAAAAGTACAGAATCATGTTTTCTTGTAATTTTTTTTGAGCTGCTTTTGATACCCTGTTAGGTGAGACGTATGGAAATGGAACAAAAAGACTGCTCTTTGAAGGTCGATAAACTTCTTGAGAAGCATGGTTGGATATCAGCCGAGAAGCAGTTATTTGGAAAAAGTGGGACTGACTATGACTTTTCATCAAGGGTTCCCCATAAGGCAAGAGAAGAGTTTGAAATACTCCAAGCTGAACAATCCAGGTGTGCAACAGTTCATCACTGTGACTTTCTTGTATCTATTATTTTCCATATTTCATTCTTGAATTTATCATTTCTTGAAGTATGGAACTTTGATTTGGTACCTGTTTTTCTGTGAAGTGGCACTGATGTTCTTATTAGTTTCTTTCTTTTTGAAGCCTCGAGAATAGGGTAAATAAAAAAGTTATGGCCATGTTTGAAAAAGCAGAAGATGAATACAATGGCCTGATGTCTAAAAAAAACATAATTGAGGTGTGTATGATGGTTGTTGTTCTTGTACAAGGTTACATTCTCTAGAATTTTGCGTTTTTGTTAATAACAGAAATGTCTGCTGGTACAGAATGATAAAACAAAAATTAAGATGGTCATTGAAGAGCTGGATGAAAAGAAGAAAGAAACACTGAAATTGACTTGGATTAAAGTGAACAAGTAAGATAAGCACCCAATACTTTAGTTGTATGCATTTCTTGTATATGGTGGTACGAATTTTGCTATTCCTTCAAATATTATATCTTTGCAGAGATTTTGGATCTATATTTTCTACTCTTCTTCCTGGTACACTGGCCAAACTTGAGCCACCTGAAGGGGGCAGTTTTTTGGATGGCCTTGAAGTTCGTGTTGCATTTGGAAGTGTATGGAAGCAGTCTTTGTCAGAACTAAGTGGGGGACAACGGTCTCTTCTTGCACTTTCTCTCATTCTTGCTTTGCTTCTATTCAAACCTGCACCACTTTATATACTTGATGAGGTAATAACTGATTTTCTTGTTCTGTCACTTTCTTTTATTATTTATATGTTCCTTCAAGGTTTGCATGCTTATTTGAGAATATACCCATGCTTCCATATAGGATCAACTTTGTTGCTTGTTCTTTTTGCTTATTCTTTCACAATGATTTGTTATTATACAATTGATGTGCTCATGCATGGTTCAGAAATGCAGCACTCATGTAGACTAGGAACTGCATAAACATATTGAGAATGCAAGCAAATATGTGGTTTTGTAATCTTATCATTAAGTATATAAATGGATGTTGGTTTACTTAAACTAAAAGTTTGAGTTTGAGTGTACCACCAAGTGGATTTGTAGCTATGCTTCCCGTCCTTTGTCTACAGAACTTTAGTTTTGTATGTATTTATTTCTTTGGATCTATTTGTTGTGTTTTCTTTTCTTGGGTCATAATACTCATGAATGACTATTTCCTGTGTTGTGGAAAAATTTCTATTCTTCCAAATTTTCACTGCCCTTCCTCGGGGACTTCTCTGGTCTTCATATTGATTGTATTAATATATCATAAATCGTTTTGTACTTTATTTTTATCTATGGAATTTAAACCCTAGGTCGTACTATGGCCAAGAGGCTTTGCTTACTGTTTTAAATTATTGTTCTTGTTTGTGTATTTACTTAGAGGATACTAGAGACTCATTTGTTGGAAGCACTGGACCACTGGTCTTTTGTCACTCATATGAACCATTAGTTTTTGTATGAATTGGAACTCTGAACTTTCATGCTATTAAGTTTGTAATTTTATATAACTTGGTTTTCATGATGTTTGGATTGGCTTGAATCAGCAAGATAGAAACAACTATAAAGGCAAGAACATAATAGTAGATGGCAGGAAACACACATGTCAACCAAATCATGTGTTTATATTCTATGCTTTTAAGTTTCAGTGGACTATCTGGCTTAATATCCAGGGACATCCTACAGATGGCATAGACTTGCAGATCAATCTATGTGGGGATAGTATGACTGTCAGAAGCCTTTGACAACGATATGAAGATGTAGATTGCATGGTTACAGTTCATATGCATGTTGTATATGAGTTGCAGCAGGCATGTCACTAAAATGCTACATAATAACAGCTTTACCAACTTAGAATGTTAAAAAGGTGGATCTGCAGTATCATAAACACCTTTGTTTAATTTGATTATCATGGCTAAGTTGTTTGAATATGTGGAATTGTTGGTTCAACCTAGTTTATTCACAGTAAAGATTTCATTCCTTTTCTAGGCATCTCTTCTACTTAGAACTGAAAATTTTCTTTGGACAGGTGGATGCTGCTCTTGACCTTAGCCATACACAGAACATTGGAAGAATGATCAAAACTCATTTTCCACATTCACAGGTATGAGTTTTACCTGGAGGCTGTTGTTTTATATAATAATATTGTTTCTCTTTGTTTATTCACAGGTATGACTTTTTTGTTTCTTTGGATTCTTCATGAAATGTAATCTGCTCTCATGATTTGTTGCATCATTTGAGCATTTATGCATTCAATTCTAAATGTGTTTATGTATGTCATCTCACTTTTACCGGTTTTGCATTTGGATCGTACAGACTGTGTTTCAATTGCTTTTTGTCCATATGTACAGGTTGGATTTGAGCATTGAATAGGTCGCTGGATTCGAATATTTGGATAATTAGATTGACTGAACTTTCTTCTAAAAAATTTTCTTCTTCATATTTTGCTATTTTGTTTTAAAGTCAAAGTAATTTTGTATCTTTGTAATGTATTTATAAGATATCTACTCATAATGTGTTTTCTCCTTGCCACAGACGTGGTATGCTTTATGCTTTCTGCTCTTCCAAATAATCTGTTCTGTACAAATAAATATCTTGCCTTCATTTCAACACTGCAATAAATGTGTCTTATCAATGATATTTTCTTAATTTCCTTGAATATTTTGGTATGCAGTTCATTGTGGTTTCCCTGAAAGAAGGAATGTTCAACAATGCCAATGTTTTGTTCAGAACTAAGTTTGTTGATGGAGTTTCCACTGTTCAGAGGACAGTTGCCAAACAGAAGTGATTCTTCAATGACTATTGGGAGCTCCATGTGGTAATGTTTTCAAGCTCTAACTAGATTTTGTTGATTGTCTGCCACTAAATTAGATGAATTCTGATCAACCAAGGGTGGAGTTTTTTTTATTTTTTAGAAACTTGGTAATTGTTTATCGAGATGTTTCCCACTTTCCCTACTATTTTCACCCCCAAAAGAGTGACAACAATATTACCGGACTGGACTTTTCAGCTGTACTTTCTGAAGAAATCCATTGCCAGCAGGCAGCCCTCTCAAAGGCTATATGCAGCTTGGCATTATCCTGTCTTGCACATTTCATAACATGTTTGCCAGAAAACATTACTTTGTTGGCGAAAGATAACATTAATTTTCACTCTCCGATGCTACCTTCGTTCTTTTTCCTGAGCCTTTTGTGCTTCATAACTGATTTATTGATATAATTAGTTATTTGCTGAAATGCAGTGGTCAACTAAGTGTCATTTTTTGAGTTTGGAGGATGCTTTTAGTTCCCATTGCACAAAAGAGTGTCTAATTATGGTTTTGTTTTGTTTGTTCTTATTTTTCGTCTCATGTCAATAAAAGTTTCTTTATTGCCTTATTGGTGCGTAGCTGCTAGCTGCTGCATTTTGTTCAACCAATACAATCTAGTCAGTGTAGACTGGAGCTATTTTTATTGCTGAACACAATGTGGGGTTTCTGGATTCAATTTCTTCACCCATGGGCCATGGATGATCATGGAGTTCCTCCATTGACACGTAAATTAAGTGATTGTGTGACGTGATGTTCTATGGAAAGAATGTATCAGCTAGTAATGGCATGTTGTATGTGCAAGTGTATGCTAAGTGTTTTGTAATTGTCACTCTTTTCTTTTGTGGTTGTGTTCTTTGGAGCTCTAGGCCCAGGAAATATTGTGCATTTCATTCTACATAAACGCCTTTTATCTGATGTTTCTATGTCTTCTATGTATATAAAATTTGGAAATGTTAAATGAGAGTATTTATCTGATATTCGTCTATGTAAATGTGAAAGATTTCCTGTGAAGTGGGAAAAAGCTTGCACCACCATAATAGCCGTGATGGTAATTAATTCCTCTTTGATTTGTTCTTGTTTTCTTGTCGATGTTGCTACAAGGTTGCTCTTGCAAGTTGACTATTCTTTTGAAGTATTTCGACAAGCTCCTAGTTCTTGAGATATATTTGGTTTTCACTTGTATTTGGTGTCAACTTTCAATTCAATCTGAAGCTAAACATGCGACAATTTTACCATACAAATATACAATACGTGTGAGCTGTAGTTGCAACTTTTCGTTATTATAAGTTAGTTTCTTTGTAAGATGATTGTATGTCATCATTACATGTTTAGATGATCTTTATCTACAATATTTTGATTTAATTCAGCCCTTTTGTTTTTCATGTACACATGAACATACAATATTTATTTACAAAATTTTTAGTTATGTTGATATTTTCAACCAAATTCATAGAAATTTTATGTGATTTTTCACTTTAATTAAACAATGAGTTAGTGGAGATACATATTTTTTTTGAAAACTATTTTATTCTTTAAAGTGATTGTCTTTCATGTCAACATGACCGAATGATTTTTATGTACAATTTTTTTTATTTAACTTGACATTTTTCAGCTTAATTCCTGGAAGCCGGCGTACAAGAGAATATATGATTGTATATGAGCAATCTTTTTTTTTTTTGATAATGTATAAGAGCAATCTTATAACCGTATATTTGCATAGTTGTAATACTTCCTCTACACACAACCATACAAAGAGGATTTTGTTGATTGTACAGTTCTATACTAGAACCTGTACACAACTAAGAGTATTTCCTTGACTGTATACATGTACATGATTAATTTATGTGTTTGTATGGGAAAAGTAGCCTTTCAACGCTAGAAACAGAGTATGAATAAGAGCAACACGGCCAGTTCAAACCAGTGCACTGCAAGTACACTATAACCTTAACCAGTTCGCGCCTCCTGCTCACTCCATCTCTCAATCTCCCGCCAGAGAAATGGAGCCCTAACTCTCCAATTCCCACGACCCCCACCACCACCTTCCCCTCCTCAAATGGACGCAGTCGCCGAGGGCCTCTGGTCCCTCGCCGACGAGCAGGAACACCTGGGCAACCCCGGCGCGGCCGCGAAATGTCTGGAAGCGATCTGCCAGAGCAACGTCTCCTTTCTCCCCATGGTCGAGATCAAGACCCGCCTCCGCCTGGCGGACATCCTCATCACCCACACCCACAACCTCAACCGGGCTAAAACACACCTCGAGCGCGCACACCTCCTCCTCAAGTCCATCCCTTCCTGCTTCGACCTCAAGTGTAGGGCGCACAGCCTCCTCGCCCACTGCTACAACCTCGTTGGGGCCATCCACGCCCAGAAGCTGATACTCCACCGAGGGTTGGACCTCGTCCGGAGTTCCTCCGTGGAGCCTCAGTCGCCTGGGGCGAGACTTTGGGTGTGTAATTTCTACTCGCAGCTTGCCAATGCGGCGGTCATTGAGGGGGACTATAATTCCTCGCTGGAGGCGCTGGAGAAAGGGTTTGAGGTTGCTGCTGAGCTCCGGTATCCAGAACTCAAGGTCTGTGGTGTTGGAAATATTTTGAATATATCATGCATAATTGCAATAATCCAAATCAACGTTATTATATCAACAAAATGTGCATACTAAGATCCAAAATAATCCCTATCAACAAATGTATGCATAGAACAGAATAATCAAGAACAAAGTAGAAGGTTAGAAATTTATATGGAGATATCCGTCTAAGGACTTGCCTTAAATAACACAGCATCCCACACACTGGTACAATGGGTTTAATATGGTTTCCTTTGAGGATAAAACAATCGCAAATGGGCAAAAACGTACTGGAATCCGTCCACAAACTTGAGAGAGACTGGAAAGATCATGTCGGTTATGGGAGAAGAATAAGGAATAGTTGTGTTTGACATTGTCTCTTTAAGAGATTCAGAGTTCAAATTAATTAAGTAAATTAATTAATTATGGTAAAAATAATTTACTACAAAAAGAAACCCAAGACCCGAGACATTCTCTAAAGCCCAAAGCACAAGTCCGCCTATGCGCATGTGTGGTCTTCTATTCTCTTCCCATGCTTTTGTGAATATTTTTCTAGAGTTTCACAGTAATAAACCCTATGGGACACATTTTTCTAGGTAATGTTGGACTAAAAACACGAGTATATAAAGGAACGAG
This sequence comes from Posidonia australis, assembly GCA_024699735.1. Lineage (NCBI taxonomy): Eukaryota > Viridiplantae > Streptophyta > Magnoliopsida > Alismatales > Posidoniaceae > Posidonia > Posidonia australis. The sequence goes on along the minus strand of JAMKQA010047008.1, from coordinate 31,896 downwards.
TGGACCCCCAACCATTTGCATAAATGTTTCTTCTAAAGTTTTGGTATTTCTCGTGTCTTGAGACTTTAAATCACCAATGGACTTTATCTAATATTTCATTTACCTCTATGTCTCACATGAACCCAATTGATTTAGTCTACATGGGCTTAATAATAAGGCTCAACTTAAATGACTAAATCAATCATTAAGTCCAACATGTTGTTGGCAAAAGATTCTCCCTTTTCTTTTTTTAAGTTTTGCTATTGTTTTGTTTTCTGAATTGTGTGGTTTTTGCTGGGATGGTGCAAGTATAGATGTATTTTGCGGCCATGGTGCTGCATGTGCATCTGTTGCAGTGGAAAGACGTCAATTTGGTGGAGAAGACTGTTCAAACTTGTAACGAGGTTTGGGAAACTATTCCCCTTGACCGAGTAAGATGCACTGCTGCCGGCTTTTCTTGTGATTACTTAATTATATGTGTACTGTTTGTCTCAGTTCTCGTAATACTTACTTGTTTCCACTGTGGGTTATTTTACATTCTCACTGAAATAAAGGTTCTTTGCCTTTCGTGATCTTTTGATTCAGAGACAGCACTGCCTTGGTCTGTTTTTCTACAATGAAATGCTACATACATTTTTTCTGCTCAGAACGTGCGACTACAAGGGTGCTGGTGAACACGTTGACAAGCTGGATGCTGCTATGAAGAATGATTTGCAATTACTCCAGCAGATTGAGGAACTGACTGCTGAATATTGCACTATAAAGAGGAGTCTCTCTCGAAGTGATCTACATAATAGGGAAAGGTCAGCACTGAGCCATAAATATGGTCGACTACAAAATCAATTACAGGCTATTACAAAATCAAGCTTGCCTTACAATGATGCAATGGACCAGACATTTGTTGAAAATGCGGCCCGTTCTTGGAGAGATAAATTATATCTTGCTCCTCCACCTATAGATGGTGAATGGCTTCCAAAACGTGCTGTCTATGCACTGGTTGATCTCATGGCTGTCATGTTGGGACGTCCCAAAGGATGGTTTAAGGATTGTGGGAGACGTATTCAATCTGGATTACATGTAGTTAATGGTGGGTATAAGCACCTTTCTGAATGTATTTTTGAGTTGCAACCTGCTTACTAGTCATGGTTACGTCCTTTCATGTACCTGCAAACTCCATTTGAGCATTTGCTGATGGTAGTAGTCATGTCGTCATGCTTTACTCTGTAATCCATAGCTTAACCAATTAGAGAATAGGATTTTAATTATTACAAAGAGGCAAAGCTCACAAATTTTCACAAATATAATATTCAATAAATGGCTGATTTTTAATATTGATTTATTTTCCTCTCATTTGTCCTTGAAGCACACTCATTCACAAGCTAATTTATTGGGTCATGTGCAGAGGAGCTAGGGAAGCTTGGCATCAGCAGTGGTGTTACAGGTTAGCTTTATTGACATTAATTTTTTTATTGCTATTTCCTTGTCATTTATCTCCATATTTCTTCTTAAGATGCACTGTTACATTATTTATTTTCACAATGTGCTCTGGATTCTTATGCCTTTAGTGTCCTAAGTTGTTTGCTAAATCTTGAGGAATAAAAATTGGTAAGTAACCCTAATTGTCTTGATAATTTTTTCAATGGTCCTAACATTTTGATATTGTATTGCATTTATGTTAAGTCCAACTCAGACACTATCATGCTTTATGCAAGTATGGTGAGTACCATGTTTATTTTCCAAAGTCATCTACTTATCTGAGCTGCGAAAAAATTGAATTATGTGCCATTAAAGTCCATCAAAACAAGTTGAACGATATAAGCGACTACTGGAAACTGCCTTTGGGTTTAAGAATCAGAACACATATGTAATTATTTGTGTTTGAAAGTTGACTGTTCTTTTATGTACTGATAAGGTGAAGATGACACAGGATGTCTCTAAAACTCCACCTGAAATTTGTGTTTGTCTCAATGAAAGAGTTTGAATTTGGAGCTTTTGTTCACCTGAATAAAGTTGTAACTTTTATAAGTCTCTAACAAATTTTAGTATAATATCACAATGATGTCTATGAGAATAAGTTGATAATTCATTGGACATGGTTTATAATTGCAATTTATTATTATTTTGATTAAGCTTAGCTTTCTATCAATTCGTGGGTATCCATCGTAGTAGTTGTTCCTGAGCAAAGATGCATCAGGAAGTTGCGCATTTTTCCACATAGGAGCTGGATTGCTCAAAAAATTTATTACTGAACTTGCGTACTTGTTAATATTGAAAACTGCTGGATCTATTATCCATGAACATTGACCACATATTTGTTTTATATTTTTTTTGGGAAATATATTTATCATGCTTTTCAGGAAGGATTTCAAGGTTTTATTATTTAAGTCTCATATTTACCATTTTACTTAGATGAGTAATTATTGACTCTTTCTCTTGCAGAGGTGGATTTGAAAAATTCAGCTATTTGGATAGCTGGTCTTTATTTGACCATTTTAATGCAGTTCCTTGAAAACAAAGTTGCAGTAGAGCTCACACGATCAGAGTTTGTTGAAGCACGAGAGGTTATATACTCTTTTAGTTAGCATCTATTCAGTTTATCTGATCTGCTTATTGTGTGAGCTGCATCTCATATACAATTATACAACCATATCTCTTGTCCAAATATCTATGTTGCTTTTTTTAAGCGTTTTTTTTTGGTATCTGACATTACTAGATATATCTTACTGAAATGTAATCTGTCACAGGCATTGGTACAAATGATAGATTGGTACATCCGCTTCCCTACAATGTTGCAGGGGTGTGAGAGTATTATTGAAATGCTTAGAGGCCAGTATGCTCATTCCCTTGGTTGCTTGAATGAAGCAATTTTCCATTTCACAGAAGCCACAACGGTCTGTAATCTTGGTGACAATTGTGTTGCATAACATCTGATTTGTCGTGAATGCTATTGGGTTAATAAAGATGCAAACTTATTTGTTTCTGTTGTGAGAGTTTGTTTGCAACTGAAAACAGATAGACCAGATCAACCTCTAACTAATGGGAACTGGTAATATATTTCAGTTAACAGAGAGCAAATCTATACAAACAATGTGCCAAGTTTATGCAGCTGTATCGTACATGTGCGTTGGTGATGCAGAATCTTCTTCCCAGGTTTACTTTCTACTGTAATTAAGATTTTCTTTATTTTCATTAGATTTTGGCATTTTGCACATATTGTAGCTGGATTTGTCCTGTTACTGCAAATGGTTGTTGAATTTGATTTACATTTTGTTGGTTGTTGACAGGCATTAGATTTGATAGGACCCATATACAGAATCATGGACACTTATGCAGGTGTGCGTGAGAAAACCTGCATTATTTTTGTTTATGGCCTTCTGTTGATGAAGCAGCATAACCTGCAGGACTCTAGGTAGGAATTGTCTTTAAATAGCATTGGAAAAGTGATAACTATTCTTCATATGATTTGGCTGTTTTATAACCAACTCAAATTTCTGGTATTTGGTACAGAGAAGACATGAGATATGTGAATATATTCATTTTACCATAGTTTAGTATACTGCTTCATCTTCTACCAAAACGTATTTCAAACTTTATGGTTGTTTCTTGCTTTTTCATGGCCATTTGACACTTGACTGTTTGCTCACTGTTCCAATCTCGAACTATTTGAGATTCAAACACTTGGCATGAAGTTTGCTCTGTTTATCCGTCTGATTGGTTTTCTGCCATATGTTTTGCAGAATTCGTCTTGCTTCTGGTTTAAAGATTGCTCATCAACATTTGGGAAATATTCAACTTGTTTCCCAGTTTCTAACCATCTTGGGCACCTTGGCCCTTCAACTTCATGACACTACGCAGGCCAGAGAAATTTTGAAGTCAGCTTTGACTCTAGCAAAGACTCTATATGATATCCCTACCCAGATCTGGGTTCTCTCTGTTTTAACAGGTAGATGTGGTGAAAATGGTCTTGTTACATCATTCTTTTTGTAAAATAACATAACCAGCAACTTCTTCATGCAGTGGTGCCTTTCTTAGCTTTTGTGGAAGGCAGACGCTCTTTATGATTGAACTTCAACTTCTTGATCATGATTTTCATATTGAGATTTCCTATTTAATCTTGGGTGCTCTAATTTTAGGTGTTTCTAGGCTACTATTGCAGAGGTAGTAAACAAAATTTGGTTTTCATTGCAGATCTGTATAAGGAATTGGGTGATAGAGGAAATGAGATGGAGAATGCAGAGTATGAAAGGAAAAAAGAAGACGACTTGCAAAAGAGATTATCTGAAGCACAATCATCTGTTCATCATCTTGATCTAGTAAATGCTTCATCTTGTGTTCTTTATTAATGAAACTCGATTCTATCACTGTGCATTAGATATAACAGTATAACTTGTGAAATAGTCTCATTACTGATCCACCATTAATGAATTTTTTTTTTCTGTTTATCAAGCAAATGATGGTGGCTGGTTAAAACTACACTTCTCCACCTTTAAAAAAAAATACACTTCTTTTCTGCTTGTAGCTTTACCTGATATCAGTGTAATCCTTTTGACTAATTTGGTAATCAAAATCATGTAATTTGGCTTATTGAGGGTGACATCTAAATTTTTGATATGTGTAATTTTTAAACAGCTTTCATGATTATTTGACACTTTCATAGTCATTTTTGATAGTGTAGTGGCTTTGGTTCACCAGAAGTATTTTCCACCCACAAAGGAATACCAGGAGACAAGAGCCCAACAAAATAGGATAATGTTCTTTTTACTGATAGCTGCTTCACTATGTAGTGAGCTAAAATGTACAATACTTCTGGTGAACATATGGATTGTTCATATGAAGAACTAAGCTAGCTTCTTCTATTCAGACTCTTCCATATGGATTGTTCATTCGTCCATCACAATTTTTGTTATGAGCATCTTCAAGGCTGAAAATTGCTGATAATGACGAACTTGCTTATTTGATTTTAAAACTCTTCTTATTGCTGTTCCTTTTTCTTCTGTTTTTTGTGAACTTGTTTAATGTGGGTTTTCATGTATATCAATACAGATTAACAAATCTAGAGTGAAAGTTATGCTACTGCATGGTGGTGGCTTTCAACGGGCAATAGGTGGACCATCTACGAAAGCTGATCTTGACATCCCAGAGTCTGTCGACCTACCTATGACTCAACCAATGGCTCCAGTATCAAGATTGCGGGATGTTGATTCGATAAAGCGAGGAAAGAAGAAGATCTAACTCGATCCTGATTGGCAATTCTTGGCAGTAAAGATAATTCCTTGTTGACATGGCAGTATAGATGCTGTAGATTATTTAGGCCGACCATGTAATTTGCTAGATAATTTGTACAGAAAATAAAGACAAACTTGAGTTCAAATTTTGCTGCCAAACAATTTCTATTGTTTATGTTAATATTCTGATCATGGAACTAGGAGTTTCACATGGGAAGTGCTGAAACTGGAATTGATATTTGAGTCGGTCACTTCTACTCCAACCTGCTGCAACAATTTGCCTGCGAAGAACAAACCAACTGGGACGAACCTTCCTTTCATGTGAGAAAATCGGAAAGAAGCGTCGTAGGAGAAAGATTTGGATTAAAAAAGTCTATGTGGTATTGCCATTACTCACTGAAGTTGCTGGGTCTAAGCATTTATACTATCAAACTTCTGACTAATCTCAGCTTGGATATGTAACTCGACGCAAGCCCATATTCTATCTCTTGACTTCCTGGTTCAAATCTTCCATCCTTTATTTTTCTGGGGATGTATGATGTTGGATCTGAAAGACTTGTTTGTACCGAAAGGAAAGGTTAAAGGAAAACCAAAGGTAATAGAAGTTAATGGAATTTATTTTTTGTTTGATTAAATTTTTGGTATTTGTGTCTGGTATTAGAAACAAATAGAAAATAAAAGTTGTGTTTGTGCATGTTAATAGAAACAAAGAGAAAATAATTTTAATTTGTCTAAATGAACATAAATATCTTAAATTTTACAATAATAATAGAAAAAATGGAATATATAATCAACAAAAAATATATTAATGGAAAAAAAAAATCTTTTTTCGGTTCGAAAGTACAAAGAAGAAGGAGAATATTTATCGCTTGATGAATTACACTTCTTTGCTGTTGGAATCTATAAAAGAAAAAAGAAGGATGCACGTGAAAAAGAAAAAGGAAAAAAAGAAACATAAAGAAGAAAGAAAATTAAGAAGAAGAAAAAAGAATGTAAAGATAATTAACGAAGAAGACAGAGTCAAAGCAGTATGATTTTTTTTTTTTGTCTATTATACTTTAGAAATTAAAGAAAATCTTTTTTTTTTCCTTAAGAAAGTATAAATATCATTTGAAAATGTAATTAAAAAAAATTACTTTTCTTTTTCTTAATTTCCTTTAGATTAGGTGTTCTGTCTTTCCCGATACAAGACTTGTCTAGCTTTGATTGGGTGTTCTGTCTTTCCCGTGTCATCGGGTTCTCAATTTTAATGACAGGGTTTCCACAATATTCAGAAAAAAAAAGGGTCATATATTTGCTACTCCTCTCTTCTGTTTCTGTCTCTCTGAGCAGAAAATGGAGGCGCTGGTGTGCAGGGAGCTCGGAGACCCGACCGCTCCTCTCACCGAGACATCACCAATCACGCTGTCATCCTCCCATCCAATCCCCGCCATCACCACTCCCACGGGCGTCAGGGTCCGGGTACGGGCGACAAGCTTGAACTACGCGAATTACCTCCAGATACTCGGGAAGTACCAGGAGAAGCCCCCTCTCCCCTTCGTCCCCGGCTCCGACTACTCCGGAACAGTCAACGCTGTCGGCCCTGCCGTCTCCAAGTTCAGGGTCGGGGACAAGGTCTGCTCCTTCGCCGGCCTCGGGTCCTTTGCGGAGTTGATCGTCGCGGACGAGAAGGATCTGTGAGTGATGACGGAATTCTCGTATTTTTTTTCTTCCTGTGCTGTAGTGGAATTAAAGCAGTATTCTTGAAAGAGAAAGGCTGATCTTTCTCTGTTTGCTTGGAAAAGGATGTTAGATGCGGATGTGTTCGTCTTTGCGTTGTTTTGTTGTAAATTTTAGAATCGGAATTGATCACCAGAGTTTCTTGTTCTCCCTGTGGGTATGATTTGAAAAGGAAGGTTTTTTTTTTCAAAAGGTGTTTTAGTTGCAATTGAAATGCGGTGATCAGAGACCGCCGGCCTTGATCGGTGAGAATATCTACTCAAGCCTTGAGATGCAACTATGATTTTATCGATCAAACTAGGGTTGGAACAAAGAACTGGAAGAGGAATTGGGGAAGAACAAGAGGAAATGGAATGAGGAATAAGAAGTCGTGATTCAAGGGACGACAAGCCTCCGACAAGAGCTCAGCTCCTTACAAGATTCTAACAAACTGCTAACAAACTACGTTGTAGCTTATTTATAAGGTAATTACTATTGTCGGATGGGTAATCGACTAACACAGCCCGACACTAATAGACAAAGCAGCGACCGGTAAGTTGGTTGCTAAGGCAACAAAATTAACACAACACACACACCTCGCACCACCCACACCCCCCCAACACTCCACCCCCACCACCCCACGCCACCCCCACCCCCCGGGCACAATAGTAACTATGTGGCCCATTTGCACACCTTCAATAGTAACTATGTGGCCCAAATAATTCACCTGTGACACTCCAAAACTGCATTTTGATTTCTTTGCATATGGTTGGTGTTGTAGTAAAACCTCCAACATTTCTTTTAAATGTTGTAAGTGTTCTTCCCAACCCTTGTTATAGACTAGTATATCATCAAAGAATACTAGTACATACCTCCTCAAGTGTTTTCTGGAAATATCATTCATGAGGGCTTGGAAGGATGAGGGGGCATTGCAAAGTCCTAAAGGCACCACTAAGAATTCATAATGCCCATTGTGAGTTTTAAATGCAGTCTTATGTATGTCATCTGGGTGCATCCTGATTTGATGGAAACCAGCCCTCAAATCAAGTTTAGAAAAGTATCTAGCCCCTTCAAGCTCATCCAGTAACTCATCTATTAGTGGCATGGGGTAATTGTCCTTCATTGTACAATCCACAAACGAAACAAGAAATTGAGGCAGATTCGTTAAGATCAGTTACCTTCATTGCGAGGTTGTGAAACTCACTGAGATAATTCCCCACTGAGCTTGTCTGCTTTAGTTTGAACAACTCTTCTTGGTAGTCTACCAGCTGAGAAGGTCCAAATCGAGTGATGAAGTTCTCCATGAACATTCCCTGTTCTACCTGCTCCTCGCTCCTTTTTATAGGCCTTAAACCAGTTTGCCATGGAAGACCAGGGTTTATAGAGGCCACCATAAACCACTCCATCATTGACGTTTGGTGATAAGATAGGAGCTGCTTGATCTGGTCTCCAGATCCATCATACCGAGGGAATTCTAGCTTCAATTGCTTCCACACTGAGCTTCTAAACCTCAATCCTTCAGATCTGAGTTCAGATGTACCAGAATCACCAGTGCTTGCAGTAGAAGTTTGAGGAAACACATTCACCTTGGATTTCACCAACAACATCTGCGACTCCAGCTTCTCAAGTAACTTGATCACTCTGGAATCATTCACTTCACCTTGTGAGCTGCTTGAATTCCCGTCCATCGCCAGCACTCCCTGCTCTGAGGATTTGCCTCATTCTGATACCATTTTGTGGTGATTGGAGACTGCAGGCCTTGATTGAAGAGAATATCTACTCAAGCCTTGAAAAGCAATTGTAATTTTATTGATCAAACTAGGATTGGAACAGAGATCTGGAAGAGGAATTGGGGAAGAACAAGAGGAAATGGAATGAGGAAGGAGGAGTCGTGATTTGAGGATGACAAGCCTCCGACAAGAGCTCAGCTCTTTACAAGATTTTAACTAACTGCTAACGAACTACACGGTAGCTTATTTATAAGCTAATTACTATTATTGGATGGGTAACCAGTAACCAGTTGACCCGAGTAACACAGCGTGGCCCTTACAAACAAAGTGGTGATGGATAATTCGGTTGCTACTGCAACAGGAAATATCTTGAAGCAATGTTTTTTAAGTTTTAAGCAAATGAAGTTGCAAAGTATGATTTCAAATGGACATGAGAACACTTCAAAATCCAATTTTGAAGTAGGAGGTCTGTTATTAGTGATTTCACATCATCGCAACTTATGAATTGAGTGTATGATTTGTTGGTAGAAGTGCTGCTCTTTCGATCAATCTTTAGAGAAGAAAAGAAGTATGGATGCAAAACTTTGGGTGTTGATTTTCTTCAGTGAATACTTAATTATTGAAAAATATGTTCTTTTAAAATCTTCTATTTTGCTAGAGAAATCTTGCATAATCCTGTGTTATCTACTGATCATGGAGAAATGAACTACATTGAAAAACATACAATATATATGTTTCAGTTCCAGTTATGCGTATTGATTACCATCTCATGCGTAAGTAGCCTTTTCATGGATAATTTGAAGACTAAGAGTTATCAAGTTATCACTATGTTTATCATGCTTGACATTTATAACATCAGTGCTTAGTTTTTTTCCCCAACATACTTACAATCAATTTCATGTCTTAAATCTGAGTAAGCCAATGGTATACGGAACACTATAAATAATTAACATGCAATCAGTAACAGAAAAGGTAGTCTCACTCAATTGCAAGTTAATTGGGGTGAAAGATGATGACACTTTGGCCAAGTATTCAAGTTTCCTGTTACTCCATTTACCAATAGCATGTACTTAATGTATTATGCAAATTATTAAACCATCATTCTGTTTTCAAATTTGGATCTGAAGGTTCTTAGTCCCTGAAGGATGTGATTTGGTTGCTGCTGGTGCTATGCCTGTTGCATTTGGTACTTCACATGTGGCACTTCTCCATCGAGCTCAGTTGAAGCCTGGTCAGGTGGCATTTAAAATTTTGTGACTGCTTCATAGTTTAGGATTGTATTTTTTAGATGAAAATTATTTGATTCCTTGTGTGCTATCTGAAGGGTTACATTTTCTTCTCTTAACATATGGAATCTGTCAGGCACTGACCACTTTTTCTGATTGGATTGTTATTGTACAAAGTTAAAGGACCCATGATCATAATGGCAAATAACTATTGTAATTTACTTTGGGTATTTGAAGGGGAAGTTATGATCAGTTGTCTTGTATATCAAGATGTTCCCATATGCTAGACAATAGTTGCACATGAGGAATTTTGAATTGTTGCACATGAGGGTGGCATGTCAATTTTGAGCGAGCTTAGTATTAAAGATCACACGCATAGGGCACGTGATTCCCCTATGTGATTCTCCTGTATAAGATTTCAAATGTATTCTTATACTCTTCTAGAGTAGTCCTTGTACACAAGACACTCTATTACTACAATCATAGGGTTCTTGTTTCAAGGAAAAACCCTAAATCTGTGTGTTATCTGCTTCACTTAGCTGAAAATATACTAAGTTTTAGAATTTTTTTGTCAAATCCTTTAACTTCTCTTAGAATAATGTAGATTCGGCCAATGAAATCCTAATTTTGGTTCATTATAATTTTTAAGCTTAAAATAGCAACTCATTCAGAAACCATAAACACCTGCATTCAGAAATAAGGCATAAAATACTAACTTATTCTTGAATTTGATGTTTTTTTAGTTCATCTTCTATATATATATTTAAGTCCGCCAGTATGGAGTTACCTCCCACAGCCTGTCTCAAACCCTGGTAAAGGAATAGGAACATGGCAGGTTGGCAGTCAACGTAAAACTTATAGCCATACTTTATGAAGATGAACTAAAGTTGATAAGGAATAGATTGAGAGTATGGATTCATGTGGCCGACCCTACACATAATGGTATAAAGTCTGGTTGTTGTTGCTGCATTTTCTATATATATTTTAAAGAAAGATAGCAATGTTTATCTGTCAACACACTAATGAAAGCTCGGTGAACACCCACCGTGTTTTCAAGATTTTTAGATTAGCTGCGTTGCCCTTTTGTTTAGACAGGGCTATTGATGGTGATTTTAGAGAGTGAAAACCTAGGATCAACAAGGTACATTTTATGTTGGTTGTTACTTGGAAAAATCTTGCTTCACTTCTAGCACATAATATAATGGCAAAAGATAATGTTTTTTCTTGTACTATGAATGCACAAATGATAAAATATATTTCCATTAAACTACTTAGGAGACGTCCCTCATTAGCACCCCATGTTTTAATGCTTATATGAGTTTGATTATGCATACCTCCCTACACATTTCAGTGCAAGCTTCAATTCATGCATGTAACTTGGTTACGCATGCATTTTCTGCTTTCTTATGATGGAAATGGGTGTATGGTTTTTGTCTCTCGTATTGAATCTCATTGCGGTAATTTCAGGTCCTGCTCGTACTTGGTGCAGCCGGTGGCGTTGGGCTTTCTGCTGTACAAATAGGAAAGGTCTGTGGTGCCACTGTCATTGCTGTTGCTAGGTATAAATTCAGATCAAGACCATTGAATGTGTTTTCCAGAATTTGCATGAGACAAAAAATGGCTATGAATAAAATATTGATCTTGTGGTTAAATCCAAATTCCAGGGGCACCGAAAAAGTGCAATTTCTCAAGTCTTTGGGTGTTGATCATGTTGTTGACCCGAGTGAGGGTAGCATATTGGAAAGTGTGAAGAAATTCCTCAAGTTAAGAAAGCTCAAAGGGGTTGATGTTCTATATGATCCAGTTGGAGGCAAGCTTACGAAGGAAGCCATGAAGCTTCTAAAGTGGGGAGCACAGATTTTGGTTATTGGATTTGCAAGTGGTGAAATTCCAGTTATCCCAGCAAATATTGCTCTTGTCAAGGTAAAGTGGGGGTGGTGCTATTTCCTCCTTTCCTGTATTCCTCAAGTAATGGATGGTATCGTATTTTAAGCTTCCTTACTCTAATTTTGGTGCTTTATTTTGATTTTTATGAAAGGAAAAACTATAAAAACCAACTTTTCTGTTTTCTCCTAATTTTTCATTTTTTACTTTTCATGAACTTACCCTAATGTCCATATTTATCATGTGCTTGTTGTTGATTGTATCATTCATCTTGGTCGTCATTTAAGTCTACCAGATCTTGAAAGAGTTGAGGATCTTGTTTTTCTAGTTCAGGTGTCTGGCTTCTTTATTTTTTTTGTTTTGGGTCTCTGATACTGTGCTTGACCACTTTTCATGTCTTGGTCTACTTCATGTTTTGTGGATGATATTTACAGATTTCATAATTGCAAAACATTGTTCAATTAGTTCAGTTTTTCACTGAGATGTGTATTTGCAAGATTGATGTTGGTTCAAGACCAAGCATGTTCCACAAACTATTATAATATAATTATTAATTCTTGTATATGGACGTCATAAAACTAGTCTTTACTAGCCGAAGGTTAATTTGCATGTTGGTCGTATTTTTCATGCTGATAGCCTCTAAATTTGTTTGCATTGCAGAATTGGACAATACATGGTCTTTATTGGGGAACCTACAAGATACATTGCCCTAATGTATTCGAGGACTCCCTTAAAGAGCTGCTCTCTTGGTTAGCAAGGGGTCTGATTAGTGTCAATATATCTCATACATATAGCCTATCTGAGGTTGGTAACTTGTTATGGCTCCTACCCAGCTTTTCAGGACATAACAGAACTTCATATTTCATAAATTTTCCTTTGACAATTCATGAAGCATCATGATGAAAACAACTTTTGCACAATTCCATAATCAAGCAAGTTCAAGCTGTTGGAAGCATATCAGAAGAATTTAATTCATTGAGAACTCAACATGTGTGAAAATAGTTTTACGTTTAATAGTAGATAAAGATACTAATGGTTTATCTATTTCGTTAGAACCGTCAAGTCATATAGGTTCTATTCTATAATCCAGTAGAATATTGATTTTTAGCTTTCCAAGCAAGGTTTTGTGGATGAAGACGAAAACATTAAGAATCCTACTCTGCTGATTTCACACGCATTTAAACACATGATACATAATTCTTCCTTGTGTGATGTGATTCATAAGATTCTGGACAACCATGCCTAGATGACCTTATATGCTGTTAATTTGTCAAATCATTACTTGTTTCATTTATTTTACCATGTCTGAAATTCACTAATACGCAAGTAAACTTCCTTTTTTGACAGGCAAATCTTGCTTTTGCTTCTATTAAGGAAAGGAAAGCTATCGGAAAAGTAATGATCTCCATGGAGAATACTTTCAGCGCAAGATCAAAGCTTTGATGAGGTGGGAATCAAATAGGTTCAAGGGGTTTTCCTTTGCTGTGTATTATATGACTCTTAACTGTTTGCTTCAGCAGGTTCAGTGGTAAGAATAACAGAAAGATTTGTGTTAGTTTGTCAAACAATTTTACAAGAAGCGTAATTATGAACAGAAGAATTCCACAGAAACAGCAATGCAATCGGAAAAATTACTGTAGATTCGATATGCTGTTATAGCCGCAGCGACTGAATAAGAAATTTCTCTGTGGATTTAAATATGCTATCATGTTTTTTCTGGTTCTTGAACCACTGTAGCCTGAGATTAACAATTTTTTTTTTACGTCTTGATACAAGCACGACTTTGGAATATCTGCCTTTTGATCTTTGGTTGTACGGTGAGATTGGAATTATGGAAGATTACCAATTGAATGCCAGTTTTTCGTGCTGAAATTGTAAAATTTTTGTGTATTGTTCTGCCAAAACAAACAAAATCAACATGCTTTAATTCATTTCTCTTTATGAAATGTAAATGATTGGGCATAGCCAACATTTTATTTGTTCAGCAAGAGCAACATAGTTGGATTATCATGATTTGGAAAGGTTCGACACATGGAGTGGCAACGATTAGACATCAACATTTGCAGAAGTCATAAGGCTTCTTTAGAAAGAGCATGCTGTATTCTAAACTAAAACCATACAACCACTTGACAGCTAGTTTATGGGTAGGCAACAACAAAGGGAAGAATATATTCCACCATTCAATGTGAACATTTGAAATGCATTGCTTTGTCAGGATTGCCATAAAACCCTGGACATGGTCTGATAAAATGATTCTCATCAGAACCCGAACAGCAGGACAACAGCACTCTACATGAAGAAGAGAGGGAACCGAGGAAATAATCAAAGAAGAAACTTGTTATTAAAAGAGGGACGACAAGGCTTCCCCACGTCTTTCTTTCTAAAGCAGTCGGTCCCTGCCATGTCTGCCCACTACGAGATGTTTGGCCATGAGGAGGAGGAGGAGAGGAGAACATTCCGAAACCAGCAACAACATATTGTTAGACAAGGAGAAATATTCGGAAATCATCAAAGCAGATAGACAAGCCATACACAACAATTGATTCTGCATTTCTACCATCATTCCGAAACAACACAGAAAAAATCAAAAGAAACCAAATGCATTGCTTCCCCCACACCTCTCTTTCCAAAGCAGTCTTCCCCTGCCATGCATTGCCTACCCACCATGGAATGTTTGTCCATGACGAGAGAGAGGAGGGAGGATTGACATTCAGAAACCAGGCAACAACTGATTCTGCGTATCTACCAGCACCGGCAACTCTGCCATCATTCCGAAACCAGAAACAACACAGACCAAGAAACCAAGGAGAAAAACGGGTTAAAGGGGAGCGGAGCATCAACTGCCATCATTCCTAAACTAGACAGGCAAAGCATCATCAGCAAAGAGAGGAGGATGGAAGAAGGAAAAGAGGGGGAAATTGGGAGAGGCAGCAGTCTGCAACGCTGCCTCCTCGCCTCGCCCAGACGGGAACCTCCTCCACCGATGGAAGAAGAAGAGGAACAGGGCATTGCCGACCTCCATAAATCCCCCTCCCACTTCTCCTCCTCCTCATCCCTTGAGCGATTAGTCTTGTGCTTGTTTGTCAAATTCATTTGTGAAGAAGAAGAAGTTTCTATCAGGGCCTGGTTCTACTTCGGGTTCTGGGAATGCCTCGAAGAGGAGGAGAGGAGCTGGGGAAAGTACTTCTTCTGGTATTGCAACTCAGTTTGTTCCATTTCGTTTCTTCTGTCCTTATGGCGGGAGAAACGTGTTTACTTCACCGGGTTACTTCTTCCTCCTTTCCCATTTTCATTTTTTCCCTTTTTTTTTTCACTTTTACCAATCAACAAATGTTTCCTTCTTCTGTAGGTGGACCAATCATATAGAGAATGGAGATGACTCCTGTGGTTAATTATCCTAATTTATTCCAAGCAACATGCAATTTAAAACCTGGAATTTATCAGGTCTTTGTTTTGCTTACCATTTCTAGTGTTTCTATGCATTATTTATTCTAATCATTCTCTTGAGTAGAGTAAGTTTGTAGACTTGTATGTATTATTCTATGGTGTTTGGAAATCTATATTCTTCACATGCATCGTTTTGTATCAATATAGTTGCACAAGTAGTTAGGAACCACATGTATGCAACTCTTTTGCTCTTTGTTGTTCATACTACTAGGACAAGTTGCTTTTTTTTATTTTCTTTTCAACTTGCAGTCTGTTTCCTACAGTTTAAGTTCTTTGTTGATGGAAATTGGTGGCACGATGAACATTAGCCTTCTAACGTGGTAGCTTAACAGTAGACATTGTTCTCGTAAGTGAGAATCCTACTCCTGTTTTGAGTCCTGGTACTATCCAGGTTGCTCTCATGAATCAGCCTGCAGTAAGTCAATTAGGGTTTCTTTTAGATCACTATATTAATCAAAAATTCCTGTTCGCTAGTACTACTGTTTGATGTTAACAATGTCAGGCATCACCATGCAGGAACCTTCTTCGAGAATTTCAGAGGCTGTTGTGGAAGACTTCCGCCAACGTATTTCAGGATCTTTGTACACCAAGGCAGCTTATGACCAAACACCTGAGTAAGGAAAGGTGTAACTACTTCCCCCGCTCTTCCAATCTCTTAATATAAATATGGCTCTTTGGATGATATTTTATTTCAGTTTTTTTATGCATATTCTCTTTGGTTTGCTCGTTGGGAGATTTCAGGTCTTTGTTCTTGATGTTCAGTTGCCTCTAAATCAAGCCTTTCAAATCTTCTATGAAGAGGTACTATTTTGTTCTGAATGCTAGTTAGTATTCATTGATCAACAACCTTGGTGCTGATACTTATTCTTAAAACAAAAGAATGAGTGACCTTCTATCGGTTTCTTTTCAGGGTATTTCTGTGGCTCCTCTGGGATTCCTCCAGGGCACAATTTGCTGGAGTACTCAGTGCCCTAGATTTCGTACTAATTCTGAGAGAGGTACATGCTGCTTGTTTTTTCTTGTATGTACTCTTTCAATAATAAAGCTTGTATCTCTCTTTATCCTAGTCACTTTAATTTTCTGGTTTCTTTATTGACACTATCTTCTATCTAATGAATATTAATTTTGATATTGTGGAAAATTTTCTCCTTAGAGATTTGTCTCATGAAACATGAAGTTAATAACCTACTTGTCTGTGTCAAAGTGACGGTCTATTGGTGATGTTTATGTTTTCTTTTGTAATTTTTATGTTATCCCCATGTGTTGCTTGATTGATTGATGTAATTAGTATTCTCATATGAACAATCGATCATATCAAAAAGTAGCATGACCTTCAACTTGGGCTCTTCCTGTTTTTCTTCACTGACTTTTACATCTCCTATAATTTTTTTTTAAAATTTGTGAGATTCTTGTTACTCTGCACAAAGGATTATCTTATCTATGATCAATGAACTTTTGGTGAACTTGTTGGAGTTGTCTGCTTGGAAACCTGACCTATTATTGTCTTTTCTGCTATGTGTGGGTTTTCCATGCATGTCTGAGTTTTAAAATGCATGTGGGTAACCTGAAGATACATTATATAATTTATTTATATTTATAAATATATATATTTATTTCTACATAATAATATAAGAGCAGCTTCTTACGCATCTTCTCTCATTTTGTTAAAATGAGATAAAACATCTATATAGTCATAGATCTATATCCTAAGGATAGTAATAAAACTGTCATTTTAGTGATGGTGTTATTGTTGTTTTTTTTCCTCCAAGTGAGATACGGTTGGCATATTTGGCAATTGTCCATTAATAGGATTGTACATTACTATCTTCCAATTTCAGTTTGTACATAACAGTATTTAAAATTTTCAATTTATTTATTTTTAAATCACCTGCATTTTATATGGAAACACTATCTCTATTCTTATTTCCCATTTTTTGCTTGGAGGAACTCTAGATCTAACGTTTTCTTCCCAATTACTCAATCCGAACAGTTTGGGTTGGATTGTGAATTACTAGATTCACTCTTAACCCGACCCATTAGTTGTTCTAGACACTTAAGGAAGGTATGGATCGTTTTGTGAAATACTGCTGAACAAGACTCCTTACATGAGTGTCTTATTAGTTATTACTAGACATCCAACATCAGTTTTCACTTGTATCAGATGAGATTTGGTAGCCTCATGATGTCTTTTGAGCTTCTTAATCATAAAGAAAGTTGATCTTTTTATCTTCATTGTTGTAAAACGAAACTCATCCTTTTCCTGAGGTATCATAATAAGTATCATCTATGATACCCGGATACAGCAAGAATACGACATTTTGAAGTACCCAATAGGATTTTACATTGAAAATAGAAGTATCCAGAAACATCAGTCAGATTCAAGGCCTGGCTCCCAATTGTTGGGACTTTACCACTTTATTTTGTTTATTTGTGTCTATTTTCCCTTATCAAACTCATCAATGAAATCAGGAGGGGATTTACGCCAGTGAATCAAGCAAAATGTTTCATGAATCACGTGGAAAAAGAAAGTTCGCCATCCCTCAACCAACTTACGAAATCAGAAGCTGAACATGAAAAGAAAACCAAATGATACCTTTTGATATAAAAATCGAAGTTATTACTAGTTAATTACTAGATGCACTCCTAGAGATTAAATTAAAATGGGTTCTTCATATACAATGTGTACGCTCCTTTGGGTGTCTCGCTTATTTGTGAAAATTAACCCTCTCAATAATATAGTTATGGTTCCATAGACTGCTTCTTCTTTTTTCCATTAAGAACTGGAAAATGTTTTCATATCTAATTTGCAGAGATCCTGTGTAACTCTCAATATACATGAAAAATCAAAGATGGATGAATTCAGCTTCTCCATCTTTTTTTCCTTTGAGAATAAAGTGAGATGCTCAACTAATTAAACTAGTAGTAAACCAGACACCTACTAACAAGGCAAAAAAAAAACCAAGGCTCTCAGGAAAAACGTAGTCAGACTTAAAAATGAAAAAGTATAATCAATTAAAATGTTCAGCTTGTCTGGTTTTTTGATATAAAAGTGGGATGCTTAACTAATAAAACTAGCAGTAAACCAGACACCTACCAACAAGGCAAAAAAAACAAAGGTCTCGGGAAAAACATAGACACAAACTTAAAAATGAAAAAGTATAATCAATTAAAATGTTCAGCTTGTCTGGTTTTTTATATGCTGTTTTTTTTTAAAATAAAATTCTCTCATTGACCTCTAAAAAGCCAGATGTAGTATTGTTGTATTTTCTATTGATCTTACACTGTCTATGAGGGATACCCACTGATAAGAACTTGTAAAAGAATCACTACTTATATAATCCTAAACAAATTAGGAATTCATCTAATGCCTAAGTGGATGTTCGCTGAAGAGAACTACATAAACAGAAACTTTTTGGATGTTTGGGTTCGAGATCTGCTAGTGTTCTTAGCGAAAACGGTGTTTGAGTGAACGTCAATGTAGAAGTCTATTGCGGCATAAATTTGTTTTCAATTTTGAATCTGAAATGGTTTAATCACAATAGTTGCTTCATTTATAAGTTACTAATCACAAAACTTACTCCTATTTGAATTAAAAGAGATAATCGTATTATCTCGCTTATATATAAGAAGGGATAAACTCATATCTTTCATATGTTTTACATGTTATTTGTTTTCAATTTTGAATCTTAAATGGTTTAATCACAATAGTTGCTTCATGTTAGTTGTATTAATTTATACTTGGCACCAACAATCTTAAAATGTTATTGCGTTAATCGACTAGGTTATGGATAGCAATAGCATGAGGATACTATGGTAGAATATTATCAAACTTGAGAAGTTTGATGGACTCATTTATAACATATGGAAACGCATATTATTGTTTATGCAGAAGAAGATGCATGTAGGAGAAATTCCATTCTGGTAGATTGTTATGATATGGACTTTTCATTATAATTCTCAAGAATTGTAGATTTATTCTTCAAGATGGAGATCACGTGGATATATTTTTATTTCTTATTTTGTAAGTGAACCACATGATTTAATTTTGAATTGAGATTCAAATCAAATAATGAATAATATGTCACATATATATATTTTATTATCTTTCCTATTATATAGGTATGGGACTCACAAGAATTTTGAATTTTAAATTAGAAAAACCCATGTAGTTTGGATTTTTTTTTCCTTATTATATAGGTGATTTTCATTTAATTTAAATTCAAATTATATATTATATATGATAATATAGATATGTTGAAATATAGTGTAACAACTGTAGTTTTCTTTTCTTTCTTAGAGTTTGCTTGTGTATATGGCACGTTTTTGTCACCTTAGGATTAGTGCGATGAGGAGATTTCAGGATTGATTTATAGGTCTTAGAGCACCCCATAATGCATGAGGAGAAATATAATGCAATTGAATTGAAGATCTTTTGGAATAAACAAGTTTGTCTTTGATTGCTTGTGTTCTTGGTTCTTCATGATGTTAAGCTTTGAAGGCAAGTAGGTTTTGTGATCAATTGAGTGTAGTTGATCAATGGATGTGTTAATAATGGCTTTCGGTGGATTTTAGACATTTCTGCATGGGGATCTACTCATGGGGATGCATGGTTTCTTGTAGTATAACAGTTGGTGGAAGTTGCCTCACATGTGTTGGAGGGAAACTCAAGTGTAGTGTGACTACATGAGAACAACACACCTTCTAGATCCCTGTTTGTGTGCAAGGAGAGGCTTTTTAAGCTGCAAAATTCAACACAAACATTTGAGAGAAGCTAATGAATGAGAGAAGAGAAAGTAGAGAAGTTGAGGAAGAAGAGGAGAAATAGAGAGAGAGAGAGAGAGAGAGAGAGGAAAATTGTTGAGGTAGGAGTTGAGGGCTTGCGTGCATCTGGGGAACTTTGGCAACCACTCCAACTCCTCTGTGGGCATTGCTTGTCTATAGTTTTCCAACATTGATCGGCAACTAGGTAGTAGGGGGAAGAGGTGAGTCATCAGATTTTGCTTTTGGGGTTCCTCTACGTGTTCTCTCTGTCGTGTGCCAATCATTGGTCTTTTTGTTGGTTTGTAGTTACACTAGGGTTTAAGAGGGAGGTGAAGACCGATGCAAGGTTGCGGGAGGTCATCGGCATGCTCGTGGTGCTCCAGAGGCGATAATTTGTGTGTTGGCTTGTGAGGTTCCAAGGTATGGTCGTGGTTCAATTTTCGGTTGTGAACTCATCCTTTGCTTATGCATGCTTTTGATCCTCATTGTTTCTGTAATTATAGAGGTGTTGGATTTAGAAGTTTGGGTTCGAGGTGATTGGAGCGGTGAGGGCTTCTCTAATGTATGGTGATCATTTTGGGTTGGTTTTGTCCTCGACTAGGTACTCACCTTGAATTTAGGACTTTTAATTCCCTTTTAATAAAGTAGCATGATGGGATTCTGTGTTTGGTTTGTGAATTCATACATCGGATATGAAGGTGGTGATTTTTATTGGTTTTATTGTGATTTTCATGGCGATGTGCGGACGTTTGGCTAGAAATAGAGAATTTTGGGCATCACAACTCGCATGATTTATTCGCACAAGTAGCCCATGTGTCTTAGTGTTGTTAGCTTGATCATGTGGTTTGCTCCGGTTTTAAAATGCTATATTGTATATTAAAGTTTTGTTTAGTTTTGAGCTAAGTTTAGGCTTTTTGTTTTGGTTAGTGAGGAAATTCTCTTATATTTAAAAAAGAATTCTTGTGATATTGAGATAAAAATTTAAATGAGTTCTTTGTTGCTTAGTTGTGTTAGTATCAAGAAATCGAAAGATTTTGTCAGCAAGAGTAGAAGGTACAATAATATCTTTGAGTGGTTGTGCATATGTTTGAGGTTGAGGTTCGAGATTTTCTAGACTAGCAGGTTTAGGATGGTAGAAACCTCTAGGTGGTTCGGCTCCTTAGGATGCTGAGCGAGAGTGGTGTACTCTACTATTATTAGCCAAGGGAAGATATACACGTGTCTCATTTTTTGTGACGACTCATTAATGGACAATTGTGAGGATTCTTTGGCACTTAGGATAGGGAAGCTCTTGGTGGGGTAGCTCACTCTTGGTAGTACAGTGGTGCTTTGGTAGCTACTTATAAGTCAAAATTGGCTACTTGACGTCGGACAACATGACGCATTTTGTTTTGTGAGTAGTTGCTTCTTCAATAGATTTTTGGTTATTCTAATTATGGATTTTGTGGTAGGGCTAGTGGCAGGTTCTTTTAGCTTTTATATTGAGGATACTCTGGTTTTGTGGATGGATCTTGGTTGACGTTTTAAGCTTTCAATTTTAATAGTAAAAAAAATTGGTTGGCTTGTGATTTAAAGATATTGGATTATATCTAGCTTTCAGTTTAGTATGTTGATTCTGAGTTCTAGTGCGTATTTAGGCTGTGTTTTCCTTGCACGTGTTATTCGCACATTTGACTGTTTCAACAAACTCTTGTTGTTGTTTCTAAATTGCTTTGTTTCTCATTTTGTGGATGAGTGTTGAATGACCTTTTAGTGGCCATTTATTTTTTGTTGTGTTTTCTTTTCAGGTGCAACTTTGTAGGTTCACTTCTAGTACATTTTGTGGAGCCATATGGTCTAACATCATAGGATCTTAGATAGAGTTGTTGAGACTTTTTTTTATTATTTGTTGGATATTTACCTTTTTTTGTTTCCTTCAATATTCTTTTATTAGGAATTTAAGACTTGGTAATGATCAGAGTTGTTACATATAGAGATTTTAGATAGTTAAATCTTAATTTATAACAAGGAAAGATTAAAACATATTACATGTGACTGTAAGATGTAATTCTTTTGTGTATAGTTATTGCTGGATGAGATCCAATGGTCTAAAATGAATCTCTAATAAATCATACAATTGGAGTTGGAATTGAGTGATCCAATTGGTAATCCGTTGACATTGGATTGCTATAGGAAGGCTAATAGCTTACTTTAAAGGAACTATGTATTATGCCCTACACTTTATTAACTACCTTGTTGTGATAGAAGGATATTCAGATGCAAGTTGAGGAAGAAAGATGGAACATCCATAGGTGGATTTTTCTACTTGGTGGAACTTCTATTTTGTGGGAGTCAAAGAAGCGAAGTGTCATCTCAAAATGATCTATAAAATCTGAATTTTATGCATTGGTGGCCTCCGTCGAGGAAGCAAAGTGTCATCTCAAAATGATCTGTAAAATCTGAGTATCTCAAAAAATTACTATTTAATCTTCCATCATTTAGAAAAATAATGTTGAGCATTACTATCTCTTATAACAATCAAGCGATTGCGACAACTGCTGATAATGATTTGTACAACGAATGCAAGAAGACTATGTGGATCCACCATATACATGTTTTCTATCTTCTCAAAATGAGCTTAATCGCAGTGATTGACATAAGAAGTCAGGAGAATCTGGTTTATCTCTTTACTAAAAGTCTCATGAGAGAATTTATGGCGAAGACTTCAAATGGAATAGGGTTAATGTCTATATTATAAACCTCTATGTATTTTACCATTCAAATATTTATTATTAATTCAAAGAGCAATCTACTAGACTTTTATTTAATGGTTCAAAAAAGAAATAGATGGCTTATTTGTTTGTTTGCACTATTTATCTATTCTAATAGAGTTGGAGTTCAATAAGCCTATTCTTTATAGTATATATCCTGTTAAGGTTGGCAATATGCCTTAACAAATCTTTATGCATTTGGGGTGTTTTATGCTTTTACAGGAGGTACACTATGGGTAATATCGTAGCAAAGAGTCTAAGACCTCATATTACAGCAGTATGACTTTGTATTATAGTAATCTGACACTACAAGTTATAATAGAGTTAACACCATTAGGAGGTTTGGGACTTCATGTTAAACTAGTACTGACATTACAATAGTTGGACTATACGAAGGTTTGGAACCTTACAATAGTTGGACTTACCTTATGTAATGTAGAGATGAGGCTGTGGATAGCGGGTTATGGGAAGTGTGTGGTTATGGGAAGTGTGTGCTTCGTCGAGTCCTTTTGTTCATATTCAATTCTTGCACTTCACAGATATTGAAATCATTGTGATTGTCATTCTTGGTTCGTTTTCATTGACCCTCAAGATGCCTTGAGAGATTTAATGTTGGTGTAGATTCAACTACCTTAGGACAATGTTAGTATTGCCTAAGGGTGCCTATACTGGTAAGTTTCTTTCTTCTCTTCTTTTCCTTGAACAAAAAAAATTAAAATCCGTGGATTAATAAAGTGTAGTATATGAATTGATAGAATAAATTATAATTAAAATGAAATGAAAAGAAGATACATGCCTGAGGGTTTTATTCCCTTAGTTGTAACTAAGTGTAAATACTTAGCTACAAAATGCAAAGAATGCAAAATGAAAAAACACTAAAAAGAAATTCCTTTTTCAGGTTCACCAATTCTAACACCTAATTTCTCTCTCTCTTTCTCTCTCTTTCTCTTCATGCCCTCAACAAAATTTGACTCAAATTTTCGTTTCCAATTTTTCTCTCCAAAATTCTGTCCCCAAACTTCTCTCTCTAATCTTCCTCAAAAAAAATTTCTTCCTCAAAGGTTGAGCTCCTACAGTATTTATAGAGACATGGGAGGATCAAAAGAAGGCATGAAACGCAGAAGGATTCCAAATCTGATGCGTGGAACGCAAACACCACTATGTTTTACAAGCTCTAAAATTGGTAGATGCCTTACCACATTTAAAGTTGGAATATCCCCCTCCCCTCGCATAAAGCACAATAAAGCTTGATTAATAAGTAATTAAATCCATGCACTATTTATGGACTTATCCTTACAATGAGATAATTTGAATTTAAAATTATTCTAAAAAGAAAAGGAGGGAACACAAGGAGACTCAACGGTTAGGTGTAGAACACTGGACACTGCTTTTTATGTAGAATGCAAAGACATCTGTGTTTTACACCTTCAGGCTATAAATTTGCTAAATTTGGATATTAAGTCAAAGATGCTCAAATGGATCATTTAAAACGATTAATAACGAACTCAAAATATGACAAGTAGACTCATCCATGAAATGACAGGTTAACCTAGGTCCCAAAAAGAAAGGTTTGGCTGATATGGAAGGAAAACAACAAGAGACTATAAAACGTAGTCTCCTGAGCATTCAACGTAAAACGCAGGCATATCTACGTTTTATGTTGAACGCGACATGTTATGTGTTTTATAGCTTGAGTGAGCAAATGTACCCTAGAAGAGCTCTAGGAGTGAGAGAAAGTCATCTAATGGTTGATTGCGATATGATATGGTGTGATGCAACTTAGGGAAAAAAATAGGGGAATATCCAAAATGAGATATTTACAAAGGCCATCTTCTATAGGACGTGTAGACTGTCCTAAAGAATGCTGACAAACACCAGATTGACATAGGATCTTATTATGTCACCAGTTTAAAAAATTAGAGAGATTGTGAATCAATTGATACATTGTGAAAGTTGTTGAGTTCAACGCTTAGTTTAATCACATCTTGAAGTCAATGTCATAAGGTGGGGATTCAAGCCTATAAGACATTCTAACATTGAATATAGTTGTCTCTAATAAGAACATCATTTTAAATTAGTAAGGGATTGTTAGAGAATCACTCCTTATATAATTCAAAACAAATTAAGAATTCATCGAACGTCTAGGCGGACATTTGCTGAAGAGAGTCATGTAAACAAGAACATTACAGACGTCCAAGTTGGATGTCTGTTGGTATTCTTGGCAAAAACAATGTTTGAGTAGACGTCTACTACGAAATAAATCTGTTTTTAATTTTGAATATTGAATGGTTTAGTCACGACAGTTGCTTCTTTTACAAAATACTAATCATGAAACTTATTTCTATTCGAATTAAGAAAGATAATTATATTATCAAGGAGAGATAAACTCATATCTCTTTTATAGATAACGAGGATAAATTCATGTCTCTATATACACATGATACTGGGATGATATCATATTAGAGAGAGATCTTCATAAAAGTTTCTTTTATTGCGATGCGTGCATAGATCTTCTCATATTCCTAGAAGTCATACAATAGCCTCCTCATCTTTCTCATCCTTTGTTATCCTCTGCATCTTCTCAAAAGACAAAAAAGAGACTATTGTACGACTTCTTAGAAGACGAAAAGGAGGTTGATATTGTATTATAAAATAATTGAAGTTTGGCTCTATTGTTTGTTTATGAAGAGTGGATATGAAGGCGTTCTAGCGGTGGTTCTTTTGTAGTTGATTGCGAGTACAGGTATTACAATTTTTTCTTGTTGGTACTTGAGAGTGGTTCCACTATAACTCGTTGCATTATGGGGGTTAGTTAACACTTTAAGCATTGGTGTTTGATAATATTCCAGTGAAACATGTAAATAATCTTTTATTGAAAGAATTTTTCATCATACACAAATAAGATTTCTCTATATTCTTTGAATTTTTTTTTCTACATAGATCATGTTCTAGATATTATTTGTGTTTTCATTATAGTTAGTCATATTAATCTATACCTGACACCAACAGAACTTATGATTATCTACAATCGAAAAGATGATATGTGCAAGTTTCATGGTTGAAGTGTAAGCGAAACCAAAATTTCAAATCCTAGGTCGAGGGAAGATGATATGTGCAAGTTCCATGGTAGAAGTGCTGCTCTTCTCAATTTTTAGGAAAGAAAAGAGGAATGTGGTACATTGAGTGTTGATCTTCATAAAATTTTCACTTGATGATTTCATGCTTGGTGATCTCATGAAGCATCATGTTGAAAACAACAGCTTTTGCATTATTCCACAGTCAAACAAGTTCAACCCGTTCTAAGCGTATCGGAAGACTATAATTTGTAGAAAACTTGACAGTGGCTGAAAATGGCTTTACACTTGACTGTAGATGAACTATTTATAGCTCATACACTTTTGTTGGAACAATCAATTCATTAGTTTATTCCAGATTCTCTTCATCGTTAGACCTGTGGCCTCTTTATTCCAGTTTCTCTTCCATTCCCTTTCCTCCTCTGCTCCTCTAATCATCATCCGAGATTTGTTGGCATTTTGTAAGGTAGCCAGGATGTTGACCGCAGTGACTTTGTTGGAACCCATGGTGTCGTCAAGAGGGGAAGCACATTAGAGACCTTTATAAGACCAAACTTAGAAAGAAGAAGACGATGAAGAGAAGAAGAAGGATTTTAATCAAGAAAGGACAGACTTGGTCGAAAACGTGTAGTCTGAATGCAAAATCATGTTTGGTATAGTCTCTAAATCCTTGCCTCTCGACGTAGCAAAGATCAAGTTTCATCTCAGGTGTCAATTCTCTCGGGAGCCAACATGAGGCAATGCAACAGAAGGAAGATCTGGTGTCTTTGAGACATCCACCTGCATTGTCTCGTATGCAAGGTAAATAGTTGGAGGCTAGGGAAGGGAATGGTAAGTAGCGATTGCCCATTTGAAAAATATACTCAACAAATATATTACACTAATTTTTACAATTGAACGAATGATCCATTGGTTAAACCATCAGACTTCAGTCCTAATATTTATTATACGAGCACGACGATGGAAGGATTAGTATCTGGGACATCCATCCACGAGTTCAAGCATGGAATTTACAAGTAGACAAGCATATGGCAATGGTTTACGTGCACGCCAGACATCATATCATGGTCACTATATACATTTGTGCTTTCATCACGCAGCTGTAAGTCTGGCATGTTCTTTCAAGTCTTCAGGAACCTAACGTACTCCTGCTGCAACATCTCCCCGCCGTTTACAGGGTCAAAGTTGCACCTGTAGAAACTGGCAGACAGGCAGGGCGTCATGATAACAAGTTGCATACACAACAAAACAAGTTGCAACATTGTTACACTGTAAAGCTGGATAAGTGGGCAAATCTGGATCGTGCAAAATAACCACCACTTAAGTAGTCTTGGATGCCAAAACTAAATTTGGAGATTTTGTATGACTATCTACAACGTAGTGGATATTTAACATACCAGCTATCCCATCTTCCAGGTTTTAGATAAGGTCTCCTCATTAATGACAAGTTTTTTCAATATTTTGGCTTTCATCCTTATAAAAATGCTGTCTAAGTGAAGTCGGTTCTGAAATGCCAATGAATATGTCAATAGATCCTCAAGGTCAAATTGCAATATTAGTCAATAATAAGCACATGACCATGTCACTAGAATCATGTAATCATATGCTCATAAAATCTTAGGATCCAATGAAAATTGGGATCAGCAATTGTCAGTATGCCAACTAAAAAATAACTCACTCAGACTGCTTCTGGACCAAAAATAAAACTCTGGTAACGACAAAAAATTATAAACAGAAAATCCTTGCAGTATATAGAGCATAGAAAATACAAAAACAATTATTATTCTGAAACTATGGCAAAGAAAGAGATTCAAGATCCTTACAAGCTAAGCATGAGATATTAAGATGCCAGCATGGATCCCAAGACTGTGAGCGATAAAAGGAACGACAAAAATAAAATACCTGCCATCTGTGCCTATTATCATCACAATGTTCTGTGCTCCAAATGCAGCAATAAAACGTGTAGCTTCTGGTATCCGGAATTGAGAAAATGACCATTCGGAACTAAAGTATTTTGGCAGCACCCCTGTACCATTGTAATAGCAATAGATGTAAAATGACCGATAATCTCTCTTGACAGTTGCTTCATCACTGATAGGAGATTTTTTTCCCGAATGAAATGATCAGGAAGATTCTTTTCCCAAAGAATGATCAGGAAACGATAATGATAGCCAACAATAGAAAAATAGTTATGCAAATGGAAAAAAAATACTAGATACGTAAGTTGGAATATGCACCAAATCATCAGTGTTATATAAGACCAATGGGACAAGGAGAAGGCTTTTTCAAAGAAAGATGAACTAGAAAGCCAGTACATTGTAAAAAGAAATTTCATAATCATGTTAAACAAAATTAAAAATCTAATGGTAAAACTGTAATAATAGTGCAGCTTGGCAGGAGCATTCACCTTTCATAAAAGCTAATGACGAGCTAGGATTTGCACCCGTTCTTGGGGATACAAGCACATTAAAGGAATTGGATGAGTTCTGATGAGCCATCAAAGGCCCTTGATCAGAAGAATTTTCTGCATCCTCCCCGGCTACACGAACTCTAAGTCTGAAGATATGGACGGTACCTTTATCACTAGACACTGCCAGCCACTGAACAGTCGGTGAGAGAGCAATGCTATATATTTCTGCTCTATCAACCCCTCTACGCACCTAATTAGGGTAAAAGACAATAAATTAATTTTTTGCAAAAACATGAGATGAGGAAAGAAAATATAGCATGCAGATCGTTTAGAAGAAAGTCCTTTTTTCAGAAGATGACAAGAATTATTTCATTATATATGAAAATCCAACCATCTTAATTAAACAAAGCCAAAGGATGTCCATGGTATTTACAATTCAAGAGCAATGTTCCACAACAAGAGAAGAAAATTACATCTATGGTATGAAAACTATGAGACTAAGATAAACAGACCAAATATCCTACCATCTTCAGAAGATGCAGTAGTGGTGGGGTGATTGTTTATGAATCAATCATAGAACAAATCCATCATGTGAAGAACCAACATAAAAGAAGAGGAACAAAGAAACCAGTTCAAACTAAAAATCAACATAAGCCTGGTCTCAGTCTTGTTCTACAGTTACACAGCCAACCCAGTGGACTGCCAAAAGTGGGTTTGAACCTATCGTGCCAGTTCAGGCTACCATATAGGGGTGAGTATTAAAGCATCCAACCCTCTGACAGCTATAGGTTCACTAAGAAAAGAGTATCCAAGACAAACTGGCCAATCAAATACTGGTAGGTATTTGAACCATTCAAGCAAACAAAAAATGAAGGAAGAAATCATATGTAACATGAAAAACATAGTATTTTTATTAGAACTGGTAGACATCTGTTGCGGCAAATTTACCTCTTGCAAGCATGTTCCATCCATTGTGTTGAAAATTCTAATCAAAGTGCCTTTTGTGCTTGCAGTGGCAAGAAGAAGCCCATCCATAGTCAATGTGATGCACGAAACGTGAGAATCATGAGCAGTAATAAACTTTGTGACCTTCAAACCAAAATGCTCGACACGAACCTGCCCTCGGCGTAAACCTGGACAAGCCAGCACGGAGGTGTTTGTATTGTGTGAAAGACAGCAAAGTCCCTTTGGATTAGCCAAAGTCTCTATCTGATGCAGAAGTTTCAAATCTGTGAAGTTATATACATATATCCTGTGTTCAAGAACCACAACTATCCGATCCCGCCTTAATTTCACAGCACATACATCAGATCTGAATGAGAATTCACCTATACACCGACTCTGATGGTCATCCCAGATCATAACTTTATTTGGTGGGTATTGTGCATTAGATTTACTTCCAACAAGTGCAAGAATATTACACCGAAAAAGCATTTCAACTATTCCAAATCCCCCACTCTTCAGATCTCTTCTAAATGTTTCCTTGAATGGGTCACAATTATAAATCCGAAAACCACGGCTTGTACCTGCTGCAAAACATCCATAATCTTGATTCCATGAAACTGACAGCAGCTCGGCTTCATCTTTCTTGCTGAATTCTGGACCGGACTGAACAAAGGGAACTGACGAAGGCCTTGCTCGTAGAGAATCCATAGAGCTGGGCGTCATGCATGCATGTAAACCTGGAAATGTGGAAATTGTTGACTCGTGAAGACTGAAAGACTAGTCTCATTCAAATCTACCAAAGACAATCATACATAAACAGTCTTAGAAAAATATGAAGTTATAAGCTTGTCACAGGATTGATATTTACTTTTGAATAGACTAGCATAGCGGCACATGTGTATTTAAAGCGGATATGACGGATGGTTGTTGTCACCCTGTAGGAGATGTTATATTCTGTTCTTTTCCCAAAAAAATGAAAGCTGTTTTTTCATTGTTGTTTTTCTTCGTTTTAGCCTACCAACATGTTGGAGCAGTTTTTTAAGTTCAATTGATACACTCATATACTGATTGTCACTAAAGTGTAACATTGTTTTTGTTTGTGGAGTTTTGGGTTTTAATGGCATATTTATTGTAGAAGCGCCTAATAAACCTGGTATCTATCCATAATTACCACCACTTAAATATTTTAATCATGAAACTACCACAAATATCAATGTCAGATAATACTGATCAAACATTATACAGAGATTTTATCTAGAATATCAGAACCAACTTGGTCACAAATCACTGAAGTAATGTAATTCAATAATCTAAAAAGAATGCAGCAATTTATCAAAGAATTCAATAGAACGCAGCAGAGGATCTGTGCACATCCTCAACCATTTTATTTACAAATAAATGAACTGGTTCCATTTTGAAAGAAAAGAGTAGATAAAACAAATACCAAGCCTTAAAATTAGGTGGTGTACGAGCTTCATTCGATAGGCTGAAATAGCAGTGGGTTGCAAACAGAGATGATAATAATAATAGGATGTCTATGCTAAAAAAAGGAGGAAAAGGGTAACCAGATTTTTTTAGTCTTGACACCAAAGATCATATTTTAAGCTACTTATTCTATCAGACAATCTGGAAGCATCGGGACTTCCAAGTCCAGTTTCTTGGCTCAACTCCGTCGATTGTAAACTTCAAGCCCAGTCATTTGCTTGACATGGAGTAAAACAACACAAACACAGCAACCTTCATACTCAACTGGCCTCACCCATTTTCGATGAACACAAGAGTTTTGT
Source organism: Posidonia australis (assembly GCA_024699735.1). Classification (NCBI taxonomy): domain Eukaryota; kingdom Viridiplantae; phylum Streptophyta; class Magnoliopsida; order Alismatales; family Posidoniaceae; genus Posidonia; species Posidonia australis. Next base: position 980 of record JAMKQA010047008.1, on the reverse strand, counting down.
GACGGGGAAAACAACAGGAACAGCTCCAACCAGAATTTCATCGGAAAAAAGGATCTTCTTCTGACCTACAGATATGTGATAGTAATCCAACACATTTTCAAGAACATCACTTATTCTTCAACCATCCAAAGCTAAAACGCGCAGAACGAAAACATAACTAGCCAAGAAAATACATCCATCGGTGAAAAGCTCCGGCACTGATCCAACACAGAACTAGAAAAAATGCGCCAAAACCGCGGCAAACAAATACATTAAACGAGCAATTCAACTACACGTACGCATCAAATTAAGCCACCCACAACCACCAAAAGTAGATCATTTTTCCCCACCGATGGAGACATAAATCACACAACTTTTAGTTATACAACTTATGGGGGGCAGTTCTGTAACACTTTTCTCTACAAAACGACATCTGGAAACGGCGTAATTCGGGTCTAGACCTCATCGGCGAGAATGGATGATGGATCTGGGGAGAGGGAATTTGTTGTTTTCGTTTTTTTCCCCAAGAAGAAACGAGAGAGAGGGAGTGAGAGAGGAAGGAGGGGCGAGAGCACCTGAGAAAGAAGTCGCCCTAGAGACGGGCGTCGGTTGACATCGGAAAAGGAGAGGACAACCTTCCTTTCTTTCTTTCTTCCTTTCACCCTTTCTTCTGTTTCTGAAGAGAGGGCAAGTAGAAGAGAAGGAATTCGTGGCTCCGCCTTGACGTCACACGACACAACACCACATGGGGGTAAAAAAAAATGGACTAATCATTTCTAACGAGAATCACAGAGCAACCCACCGAATGTTTCTTTTTCTTTTTCTTTTTCACATTTTTCTTTCTTTGATGAGATGGTAGTAGAGCTAATCGCCTAATCGGAGTCTTTGCCCTCGTCATTTTTACCCGGGTGGACGCTGAGTGACCAACCTGTAACAATATCATTTGAATGTTTTGATTTTGAATGCTTCCATGTCCGTTTTTTTTTTTTTTTTTTTTTTTT
>JAMKQA010047007.1:0-29818 GCA_024699735.1 Posidonia australis | reverse complement strand
TGAAAAGCCATTGCTTTCTGAGTTTTAAGAATTGCATATAAGGGTTTAAAATGATGCTTTCTGGCAAGATTTTCTGTGTTTTTGGTGTTGTTTTTGGGGCGCGTACTGGGTGGCATTCTTGTCACTCACGCGTGTTTTCTTGTCCCATTGTTTTCAGGTGCTGAGCTATAGGAGCAGTCTTTCCTGGTGTGACTTTTCGAGCTACACTTGCTGCACACAGGTCTGGGTAGTTAGCTTTATTTATTTTAATATTGCTATTTGGTTGCATTTATTTGTGTTTGGGTAGTTCTTATACTGTTGTGTAGCACGGGGGTGTTACAACTTGACATAAGACACAATCTTTTAAACGAAGTACGATAGTGCTTACCTATTTGACATAACTGACAATCAAACTGTGAAACTGAATACCAAGGCAAGGCTTATTGAAGCCTTTGATGAAATGGGTGACCCAGTCGGTTGTGCTATAAGGAAGAAGACTCAGATGTAGACACTATAGAAGCTAATTCTTGAGGGATATCATCATGAACCGGCAGGTACACTCCATTTCTTCACTCACGGTCCAAGCCAATCTTCCTTTCTGCCTGCAAATCCTAAAATGTACAATGAAAAGGAAAGAATGTGACACAGTAATTTAATTGTTTTATAATTGTACTAATGGACAACAGATTTATAGGAAAATCAGGAACAAAACAGATATTTTCAAGTGATATTTGTGAAGAGGCTTGCACCACCCCTTCACCTGGAACAGAACACGTCCGACCATCAGTAATTGCCACAGATCGAAACTCAGGTAACTGAGATAAACGAGTAAACAAACTACGTATACCTGACATATGCGAGGAGATATTAAAATCGATAATATAGATGGAATCCCTGGATGTAAGGAGGTACTAGTACTTGAGGAGCTAGCATAGATAGTTAGCATGGGTAGCTGTGGCAACAGATTTTGTGATCTTTAGCTGCTGGAGTCCGGTCATAATCTGCTTGTGATCTTTAGCCTTCACCTAGAGAACCACCACGACCTTGACCCCGTGTAACTGCCATGGCTGACAGTGCTGACATTGAAGAAGATGCAGCAGTAGAAACTCGAAGTACCTTCGCATAGGTAATTTATAAGTCTGAACATTGTCAACTCCCAACACTTGACTCCTGATCTGGGTTAAGGCTAGCAATGTAGGCTACAACTGCCAACTCCTCCCTGTACTGGTGTAGTCTTGTAATGTTCACTGTCAATGGCTAATACACATCTATTTCATCTATGAGGGCACGAAGGCGGGTGAAATGCTCTTGAATTGACTGATGTCCCTAACAAAGGGTGAATAGTTGTTCATATAGCTCACATACACGGGAGATGTTTTTTTTATGGTCATACGTGAGGCAAAGTGTGTCCCATATATTCTTCATAGGTCGCAACAATATAACTCCTCGTACAATCAAGGATTCCATACTGTTAGTCATCCATGTAATAACTGCGACATCATTGGCTAACCAATCTTCATACGAGTCAGACTTGACATCGGGAGGTGGATGTGTGAGGTGTTTTAACTTTCTATGTGTCAAAACAAATGTTTCAAAGCTTTGTGACCATAAAATATAGTTGGGGTCAGAGAACTTCTCAAAGGTATCACTCTTATTCTTAACAAAGACATCTCGAGAGGCCATTTTGACTAAAATTTAACGAAAGATATCGAACATATTGTCTGAAAAAAATAGATTGTGAACCGGACTACTCATCAAGACGTATGGATGTGACTTCGATAAGATTTAAAACATGACCTAAAATGTCAAACCACCATATAGGAAGGGCCGGATTGCCTTATCAGACCTTCAGGAGGGGAGAATGGGCATCACCGGGGACTGAACATACTCCGATGACCTCTAGACGACGCTGGTGGTGGCCTGAGAGGCCGGAACAGTAGCCGTCGGTGGTCGTAGACGGCCTGGGAGGGTGCGTCGAAGGCTGAGGAGGCCTGAGGAGGGAGCACTTGAAGCCGGGGAGGGCTGAGAACATAGTACCAAATGTCAACGCGTGTCGTCGAAGCTTCACCAACACGTGTCTTATTTTCAATTTCCCAACACAACTTTGACATGGAAGTTTTCTAAATAAATGTGAATTTTTTTTATTATGTTTCAACAGACACGATACCGACATACCGACATTTTATCGACATGTATCTATTTTTCAACTTCCCGAAGTCCAATACGAAACCAACATTTAAAACATTGGCTAGGAAGTGTGCTGGACGGCGATGGAAGGGGTTGTCGAAGGTGGCTGCAGTGGCGGTGGGTTGGTGGTTGGTTGGCTATGGCTAAAGCTGAGTTTTTAGGTCTAATTTTCTGTGTTCTGGTACCATGTGAAGAGAGTGAGGGAGAAAAGAGGATTAATTTTATTAAAGATGTGAGGTTATATATATATAAAGAGATTAGATACCTTAGACAAATGGATATCCAATAACCCATTTATCCATAAAGAAGTAACACACACATAATTAACTCTAACATGATAAAAAATGATGATTTTGAACCAATTGTCAACCAATACTTGTGTGAATTTTGAGCCTTGTGAGGTTTTGTGTTTGAGGTTAAATATGGATGAAAATTTGGTTTCTCGAATGCATAAATGATTTGAAAAATGCATGAGATTTGAGAAAAGAAAATGAATGACTTAAAAGTCACTCGCATGTGTTTGGTTTTCAGGTGTGTAACTCAATATAGTCTAGTTGTCAGTGTTGGAGTTTCAAAGTTATTAGCTGTATACCGTTTCTAGGTAGGTTTTCCCTAGTTATTTTAATTATTGTAAATTATTATAATTAGGGGGTTGATATTATTTAGATAGCATTCTCAGACTCAAAGTGTTACACATAGCAATAGAGGAAGAACATAAGAGTCGAAACCATATGATGCTTGTGGAGAGTAATGCTCAGGTCAATGCGACAATTGGTAACAAGCCAAGTAAATATGAGAAACAACAATAAAAAACAAAAATTAAAGTAAAGGTTAAGATCTAGAAAAAATTAGGAACAAATCGTGCTAGAACTATGGTCAGGTTGGACGTTTGGCGAAGGAATATTCGTTCAAGAAAGTCAAGTTACCTAGGATCATTGATGGAGCGTTGGCCAACATGATGATTTCTGCTTTTGGAAACAATGATAGATATTTTGCTGTAAAACTTAAATTCATTACTATTTATAAATCACATTACTAGATTGTTGACACTAAGCCTAATATGCATGTTTGTGCTAATAAGTTTCTGTATGTGTCTTATCAGCCTGTTAGTAGGAGAACAATGATGCTCGAAGACTTGATGACAGTAGATGTGAAAGGTGAGAGTCGTGTGGTGTTGAAGTTTCTTTTTGGAAAAGTTTTGACTTTACACAAATTCAGACGTATTCTTACGATACATCAGATCATTCTGAGTAGTCTCATATTAGTTAGAAAGGATTTTCAGTTAGATTGTAAATATAATAAAGTTGTTGTTTCACATTTAAGTACTGGTGTTTTTAATAGAAAAGGTTATTTGTGTAATATTGAAGATATGTTCAAATTTCATGTTGAACATATTAACAATACATATGTGAATGATGATAGTGTTCATTTTGTCATTTATGGTATTGAATTTTCTGATATTTGACATAAATATTTAGGACATTTTAATTTTGATTCTTTGAAATGAATGATGAATTTGAATATTATTCGTAAGATTATTATAAATAGGAAACATAAATATAAAATATGTGTATAAGCTAAACAACTTAGAAAACTTTTCTATATTGTTGATAGAAAATCAGATATACTAGATTTAGTATATACAGATGTTTGTGAATTTAATGGCATGATAATTAAAGATAATAAGAAATATTTCATCACGTCCACTAATGATTATAATAGATACTGTTATGTCTATTTATTGAAAAGTAAAGATGAGGTTCTTAATAATTTTTTAATTTATAAAAATGAAGTTAAAACATAAACTAATAAGGTACTTAAGAGATTAAGATGTGATTAGGGTAGAGAATACACATTTAGTCTATTTCAATAATATTATCAAAGTGTTGGTATGGTACATGAGGTGATGGCTCTTTATTCATCACAATCTAATGGGATAGTAGAATGAAAAAATAGAACATTGACAGATATGATAAATGCTCTACTACAAAACTCTAGATTACTTACTTAAATGTAGGGTGAAGCTTTAAATGCGACTTGTCATATTTGAAATAAAGTTCCCTATAAGTATAAAGAAAGTAATCCTTTTGAGCTTTGAAGAGGTTGCAAAATCAATTTCAAATATCTCAAAGTGTAAGGGTGTCTTGCAAAAGTACTGAACACAAGAGAAAGAAATTAGGATCTAAAACAGTAGATGATATATTTTTAGGTTATGTGAAAATTAGTTATGTTTATAGATTCTTACTCATAAGATATGATGTTTCAGGTAAATGTTAACACTATAGTAGAATTTCATGATACAATATTCTTTAAGAATATGTTTTCCATGAAGACAGGTGTTCCTGAAAGTGTTTCTCTTGTAGATGTTACCCGTATTATTGGTTCTATTTCCAATTAAGTGGATAAGATGGCACATGTTGGGGGTGAACGTAATAATGTTATTTCTAGACCAAATCAGTTTGTGAAAGTAATTGAGCCTAGGAAAAGTAAGAAAGTTAGGATATCTAAAGATCTTATAAGTAACTTTATTACTTTCAACATGGCGGATAATCATGTAACTTTCAAGTAAGTTATGATTTCACCTCAAGCAAAGCTTTGGAAGGAATCTGCTAATAGTGAAATTCAATCAATTATCACTAATGAAACATGGAAATTGGTTGATTTATCTCCTGGGTATTTAACTATTAGGAGTAAATGGATATTTAAGAAGAAATTAAATCCAGGTGGAACAATCAATAAGTATAAGGTTAGATTAGTTGCCAGGGAGTTTACACAACGAGAGAGAATAAAGTATTTTGATACCGATTCATCTATTTCTTGTATAACTACAATTAGAGTATTTGTTGCACTGGTATCTATATATGATATCATCATACATCAAATGAATGTAAAAACTGTATTCTTAAATGGTGTCTTCAAGAGGAGATTTATGTGGATTAATCAGAAGATTTTGCAGCTTAAGAGAATGAAAGAAAGGTATGTAAACTTGTGAAGTCTTTGTGTGGACTGAAACAAATCTTAAACAGTGGTATGAAAAGTTTGATCAAATTATATTATCTTTTGGTTTCAATATTAATGAGTTTGATAAATGTGTTTATTGCAAAAGTATTAATGATAAATATATTGTTCTTTACTTATATGTGAATAATATACTATTGTTTGAATTTAATTTGAGTATTATTAATAAAACAAAGTCATTCTTATGTAATAAGTTTGAAATGAAAGATATTGATATTGTTGATGTGATTTTAAGGTTTAAAATCACTAAGTTAGTTGATGGTATAGTTCTTTCTCAATCTCATTATATTAAGAAAACGTTGGAGAGATTTAACTATACTACATGTAGATCTGTAAAAACTTCATCGACTCTTTAAAACTTTTGTTCAAGAATGAAAATGGAATTCTTGTGTCTTAATTAAGATACTCACAGATCATTGGTAGTTTAATGTATTTTACAAATTACATAAAATTATATATTTCATTTGTGATGTATAAGTTAAGTAGATACATAAGTTGTCCAAAAAGAATCTATTGGAAGGCTTTGGATAGAGTACTTGGGTACTTAAAGTTAAAGGGAATAATTTTCCTTGAACTGCATTATAGAAAATATCTTTCTGCTTAAGAAGGATATCGTAAGGCTAGTTGGATAGTCAAGAATTTTGACATAATGAGATTTCAAGGTATGTATCTACCTTAGGTGGTGGCTCTTCACCTGAAGGTCTAAGAAATAGACCATTGTGTTTCAATTTACATTTGAGATAAAGTTGTATGTTTTGGATGAAACTAAGAGCTAAATGGTTAAAAGAACTTATGTTTAGTGTACCTATGATAAAGAAGTCTTTTCTTGCAATCTCAGTATATTGTGATAGCATGGTAATAATCGCTAAAATTAAAAATTCTAAGTACAATCAAAAGTAGAGGGGATACATTTAAGTCAGACTAAAGTCTGTAAAGGAACTTGTATCTAATGGGATTGTAACTGTGGACTTCATTAATACCAAAGATAACATAGCTAATCCACTGATTAAAGGTCTAACACTAATCGTAGTTCAGAAATCCAGGTTGAGGATGGAACTGAAACCCACTAGGAATTCACAAGCAGTAGTAACCCAACCTATCTGAGTGGAGATCCCACAAAGTAGATTCAATGTGGTAGTAATAAGTTGTTTTGTAAATATGTATGACGTCTCAAATATACAGTAATACTTGTGTATATGAGTGTCGGTCTCCTGTAAATCTAAAGATGTCATGACTATAAGTTAGTAAGAGAATAGTTTTTGAATGGGATCAAATCTTATAACAGGATACTAACAGTACATCTTTGGAGATGTCTAACTAAATGATTGACCTTGTTTCTTGAGATTAATCATGATACAGGATATAGATGCATGGCTATTAACATATCAAGCTTAAAGATTATTACTATAGCCTTTATCATGTTATTACCAATGGACATCCTCATACCAAAGGTTCTGGTTCATGACGTAAGTTCACCCATATCCTGAAGAGGTAAATATTAGGTAACTCAAGTAACTGTTCAAATCAGAGAGTATAATTACTGAAAGCATGGCATGATAGTTAATTCTAAAAAGTACCTTACACTTTAGACTTTGTGGGGGATTATTGAATATTTAATTAATCGAGTTTAAGTTAATTTTAATTAGACTCATAATATTTGATTAAATAATGCTCATGTTAAGTTCATTACATTATCTTTGTTGATAAAGATTAAATGCTTAGTAGTAAGTCCAAAGGTGTAAGTCTAAGAGAGAGAATATTTTAGAGGATAGTTTTGTACATAAGTTTTGAACTTTAATCCTACATTAGTGAATAATAAAAACTTGGGTGAATATATTTCCAAGGAACTTAAGAATAATTGTTTACAAGAGCTTGAACAAAACATAGATGACCACACATGCGTCTGCACATTGGGCCAAGTCAAGCTTGGACTTTGGGCTTTTAGGCTTAAGGAAATGGTCTCCGATTTTCAAGTAATTTTTACACAAAATTACAATAGGTAATCAAGGTTAATCAAATTACGATTTGCTTGGTAAAACCACATCCTCCAACAAGTGTTTCCAAATCGCGTGAAAATCGTCGGAATTGTGGGGATGGTTATGTGGGACAAGGCTAGAGATGATTTTACACCTCTTCCTTTCTCACACTCTATTTTTCTATCTTCTCTCGATTGGTTCCAACACCAGTGACCATTCTGTGTTCCTCGGTAACGAATCTATGACGACTCTACATTCCTCTCCGTTGACTGTTGTGCTACTTAAATCAACAGGTAACTGAGGTGTAATCGATGTGTAGACAAAAATCAGGTACGTTCTCTACCTACTATAATTGTTTTATTCGAAGAGGAAAAGCATGGAAACCCTGTGTACTGGTTGTGAATCGCTATTTTCTTTAAGACAAGCTCTTGGAGATGACTTGATTGGATAAGCTTAACTCTATTTCTCTATTTTGTTATTGTTGCATGCATTGGTTGTTCATGGCATTTCCTGAATCTTATGTTATGACTTTAATTGGCATGTTAATCAATATAATCAATATGTATATACATATAATTCCATGTTTAGTTCCAACAGTGGGAATGTTCCATGAGCTAGGGCACCTATGCCAAGGCACCATTAAAAAAATCACAAAAACATATGTTCCTGATTTTTTATCCTTGTTATCATATATTTTTATGTGCAATTATGAATTGATATATTCACTCTAAACTCAATTAAACACTAAATAGCACTGGAATATATAAAAGAAATGGCAAGACAACAATAATATCTAATGAGATTAAAATCATAAAAGCAAAATCTAATATGCTAATAGGGCAGGAGGTAGAGGAAGAACGGAGATATGGAGTTGCTGGAAAACTCTGCCTGAATGGCCAGAATAAGCAGCCGGAGGAAGAGGTTGCTGGAAGGAATGCTTGTCACTGGATGAAGATTTGAGATTGCTGGCTGGAGGTGATGCTTGTTGCTGGATGAAGATTGGAGGTCAGCAAAAGGACAGGGGATGAGCCACATGTGTTGTGGGGAGGGTTTGGGGTTCGGGTTCGGGAATTATGAATTCCTGTCCCTGATTTCAGCTTATTAAATCCATATCCCTGCAGAGCCAAGATCCGAATCCAACAGGAATCCAGTCAAACCAATAGAAAGTTGACAGGTTGATGGCACCTTGGTGCCTAGGCACCTCTGCATTGCCTCAACAACTATGTTCCAAGCAAGGATTTAGCCCTACTTTAGGTTGTTAGCCTATCTCTTTCCCTACCTAATGACTCCATATCTCCATATAAGGAAAGAACTTCCATGAATTGTATCAGACCGATACCACCAACTTAATTTTATGCAAGGGTGCATTCAATCAAATGAATAGAACAACAATAATGTCTTTATTTGTGAGGTAGGCGACGTAACTTTGTTTTCATCGGATTAACTAGTTTTATCCACATTTTTATTTGTACTTGCATGAGGTTACATTTCATTTATTCATTTGTGTTCTGCTATATTTAAATCCTTTCAAATCTAGATCACCTAATTCTCTTTGTTCCTGTTTGGATCTAGAATAATTCCTGAAATAAATCTAGAATAGGAATTATTATTCCGTTTGGTTGTGTAAAAATTGAAATAAACTCAGAATAGTAATTCTTATTCTGGTTTCCTTATTTCAGAATAGTTATTCCGTGGAAAGAATAGAATAAAGTTATTCTGATACATATATGTATACAATGTGTTTATTTTTTGTTTAAAAATTAATATATATATAATATGATGTATACATACTTTAAATTAGATATATATCATAATAATCAAGTTGATTATTATTAATCTACACATTTTCCACTTATTCTTATACTTATTCTACTTTTCATTCAAATTAGAATATCTCTTTATATATACTTTTTCATTTTTAAAAGAAAAACAGTTCCAAACTGAATAACAATACTATCAGAGTACTAATACCACTTTCTACTTTTTCTTACTTTTCTTGTTCTATATCGAAAGAGGGGCTTTGATTTTTGTAAAGCTAGTCAACACTATATCATAGATCTACTTAGAGACATAAATGTATCCAACAAAGAACTTTCATCATTCTTCGGTATCTAATTTTTGTTGCATCAACCTCAAATAAATGATCAGTCATTGTAGATTCGCCATCTTGTGCATTAATCTTTGTTCAACCACTTAAATTTTTTGTGATGCATCTTATTAGCTTAGTGCCAGATTATCTGCTGCAGTCTTGAATATGAGATTTGTTCTCTTATTTAGGTACTTATGTGCTTTGTTTTAATGTATATGAAACCCTTGGTCAACCAAATTAGCCCACCATCACAGATAAAGACATAAATCTCCAAACCTTGCAACTTTTCCTAATTTTATATGTTTGTAGTTTTATTCCACTTGTTTTAACTTTTGGGTGGGAAATAAAAAATCACCTTACAATAAATCTATGATTTATGGATGAGTTGTGTCAGAATGTTACCTTACAATAAATCCTTTGTTTTCATTTTTGTAGAAAGAATAAAAATGTCTACTTGCCTACAACATGGGGAAGTTAGTAGGAGAAGAGAGAGAAGTGGCATCTTTTAATCTCTAAATATTATCTAGCATTATTATTGCTAGTGTTTTCGTCTGTTTTCCTCTTTGTAATAGGCAATGAGGACATTCCACAAAATGTATTTCTAATAAAAAAAGTACTGGTTTTCTAAGACACAAAACGTAATAGTTTCCATATATTTATCCAAAGATAATGATAAAAATGAAACTCATAAAATCGACATCCTTACCATATAATCGTCAGTTACATCAAATGCAAGTGGGTAGATTGTTGGTTCTCATGGTACAGTTTCGTAGTTTCACTTAGTTTGTGGAGATCATGAGATCCACATGTATTTAATGGTTGTTTTTGAGTGTTGAGACTGGGATGCTTAAATACATACAGGTGCTCATCAGGTATGTTGGAGTGAAGATCTTATAACTTTTATGAAGGGTTGATCCTTGTGTCATTGCTGGAATTAATGGAACAGTGGTAATAGTGGTCCTATTATGTATAACCAGAAGTTTTACATGTGTCAACATGAGCTGAGCTTGTGACAGTAACAAGATCAATTAATCTGTAGAATGTGTTGGAAAATACATATGAGCAGGTTTTTGGACAAATTGAAAAAAATAAATTAGACATTTTGGTAAAGATGAAAAATGCATTATCTCATGGCAGATTTTAAGATTTTGATATAGTTCTAGTTACATCCTCTTGTTTCTCAAATAAATGCATCTAGGCTTTTCATGTGTTGCATACGTCTCATGTCTTCTGTAGTTTTATTCTGTAAATTGCATAATGCAATTCACTGTTCTGTAACTGCAAACCAGTCACTGTTTGTTCATTGACATTAGTTATACTGTCATTTTCTCTACTTTATTAATCAAGATATTTCAAGGCATTTTAATTGTATACCTGGTTGAATATTCTTCTTCTGTGATAACCAAACTTTAGGATCCCATTAGGTTTGCACCATCATCGTTATAAAACATTAATGCAGATTACCTGCAAAGTGATTATAATTACAATGAAAAACTGCAGGCAAACCCTCCACAGTTGCACTCAAACCTCTTATATATTCAGCGATATAGGTGCCAGTCACGCTTGGTCTCTGAAGCAGCATATTACTTCACAAACATTCTTTCAGCAGAATCCTTCATCTGGAACATTGATGCACAAGCGCTTTCAGTGGATGAAATAGAATTTCAGAAGAATATGGAATCTGCTAGAGCACTTCTTGTAGGTCTGTCTACTGATATAGAAGGTCAAACAGGTCAAAACACTCACTACGTAAAATCACCTTCTTCATCTGAATTTCAAGATGACAGAGCAGATAGAAAGAAATCCAAAGATTCTGTTAGTAATCAGTCGACAACAATGAACTATTATCAACCCCAAGCATCTGATGCAAGTAAGGAACTGGATGGAAAGGACCCATCTACTGCTAATGAGCAATCTGTCTCAGTTTTAGAGTCAACAGGAGCTAGTAATCTTCTGAAGGAAGAACAGCTGAGCAAATATTTCATTGAGTACCCATTCCTGTATGCGTCAGCGGGTGATTTAACAGTTGAAGATGTAGAAGTTCTTCTTGACAGTTACAAACAACTTGTTCTCAAGTATGTGTCTCTTTCCAAAGGAATAGGAATTGTTAATCCATCACTTCCTTTACCTTCAACTGAAAAAACAGCTGATACTGAAAAAAGCATGGAACCTGATGATCAAAATAGCAAGGAGCCTGGTGATGTTAAAGAAATGGAAACAAACAGTAAGAAACTTGACAATTGTGAGGCACTTGAGAACTCTATTGGAAGTGCACCTGAGGAAGTTGGTAGCATCGCTTATAATATGCCTATGGTTGAACCAAGTACAGGTCTAACTTCAGAAAAGAGTGAGAACTCCAGTTAATCATTTCATTGGACCTTTTTGGACCTGTATCCATGTGTTCCAGTAGATGTTATATTTCTCTATGTGCTCATGAGAATTGGAATATGTGTCACATTCAAAATCACACATCAGTAGATTATGTATAATGTAGGATGTTATTCATTCATTTGAGAGAAAAGAGGACGTTCTGTTACAAAGCTATTGTGCACTAACTCTGTTGATTGGAACTTCTCGCATTCACAACAGATTTCAACATGAAGAACAATCTTTGCATTGCAAAATGACATAAATATGGTATAAACCTTTTCTTCTAATCAACAAGGTCCCATGGTGTTCTGTTAGAGGATACTGTGGATGAGTCTTCTAATTTCCTACAATTTTCCAACTGGACTTTCAGCTTCATGTGGCAACCTTCAGGGCTGTCTGCTTCACAAGGTTAGTCTTTTACTTTTGAAAGGCATTGATTCCTGGTAAATTTGTTTCACTCAATTCATCTAAAGATGTTAAAATATGGATATTCAATTCAAAATCAAATGGTTATGAGTGAAAGGATTCATCTATAAATAACCACAAGTTCAGTTATCATTTTTTTCTAATGTGAGGCTATTCTAATACTTCTCCTCACTTGTGTTCTCTTTTTAAGTGTAACAAATGTCTCTTTTTGATATGAGCGGATGTGTATGGACTTGAGTCTATTTAGACCTCTTTTGACTCGAATATCATGTTGAAATATAGACATCTAATTCAAAATCAATTTGTTATGAGTAAAGAGGTCTATCTATATATAATCATAAATCCAGTTTTTACTTTTTTCAATGTAAGATTATTCCAATAAAATCTTTCAAGGATTGTATTTTACTTGTCAACTCTACCATGTGTAGGAGAAGAATCAACATGTTTTTGTCATAGTAGCCCTTGCAAGTTTTTATTCTTGTCTTTCTAATCATTAAGTCTCTGTTGTTGATTTCTTTTTGCTATCAAGATTTCTACAAAAGTTTTTTTTAGCAGTGTGTTTTTTCCTTGCTGGTCACTGGTCAGAAGAAAAATTGTATTGAAAAAACAAAAAACTTTGAATATATGACAACTTTCATCAAGGAGATAAGGGAAGATAAAAAAAAAATCAAAAGAAACAAGGATCAGGAGAAAGGAAACAACAAAGAGAACACAAGCAAAACATAATAGGAGAATCGCCAATCTGATTGCCATCAAAGTTTTTATGTGCCTTTTTTGAGTTAGGAATATATATGGCAAGTTATCATTTTTTTTTTCAACAATCTCTCTGAATTTTAACATCATAAAGAAGGAACATAGGAGTTTTAGACTGGCTTATTATCTAGACACGCCCCAGACATTTTTTTCTCATAAGATTAGCTTATTTACTTGGGAGTTGAGATGTATTAGTACTTCACTTAATTAAAAGCTCCACCTTTTTAGCTATCACACGTGTAACCAAGGGATTACTCTTATTTGAATTAAAAAAATGTTAAAAAGGGAAAAAATCATTACATTGAGATAAATTTCTCGTCCTGTTGTTAAATCTAGTCCTAAATCTTCTTCTAAAAAAAGTCCTAAAAATTTAAGAATTTAAATTCATGCTTTTTATATCAAAACTCCAATATCCACCAAGAATAGTTTTGTATTTGCGCAATATCATTTCCATGTCGAGCAAAAGATTAAGGCTTACCTAAGAAGTAAGAAAAGACTTGGTTTCAACTTTTGAATATTGTAGTATATTAAATGAGTGTGAATGCAACATTGTTGGTTAACAACTGCTTGATAAAATCAAATACAAAATCAAGGCAAAAGTGATTGCATGCTTGTGCAGATGGGGTAGGGAGGAATAATTTTTTCAGCCTTTGTTACAGCCTTGGTTACGTTTTTTTAATATTGTAGTATGTTAAATGAGTGCTGATGTAGTTGCTATATTAGCTTAATTAGTTAATATCTAACCATAGTTCTCAATGTCGATTTCGTATTGGACTTCGATAAATTGATAAACAGACACGTATTAGGAAAATGTCGGTATGTTAGTATCGTGTTTGTGGAAACATGGTAAAAAAAATTTACATTTATTCAGAAAATTCCATATCAATATTGTGTCGGAGTCATGTAGGTAAATTGAAAATAAGACACGTGTTGGTGAATTTTCGACGACACGCGTAGACATTTGATACCATGTATCTAACATAGTTCCAACTTTTAGTTTATGAAGTATGGCACGTTGATACCAATTGATTGATAAAATATGACTAATGTCCAAATACAAAATCAAGGCAAAAGTGATTGCATGCTTGTGCGGACAGAGTAGGCTTTCAACATTTGTTATATATTTCTCTATTTTGATTTTGATTTTCTTGTGATATATTCTCACTTGTTAAAGTAGCAGTAACATGATAACATATCATATGATGTGATCAAATTGGATTATTCTTGTATTCTTATCCTGTTGTGTGCCAATCTCTAAGGAAAGATTGGTAAAATTTCAAGACTTTTATATAATTTTGGCAGGTTACAAAACTCACTAGATTATAAGGCTGTTTCATTTTATCATAATGTAATAAATCTAGGACAACTTCCTGATGGCTGTTGGTGAAATGATGTCAACTTGTTTGGATTGACAACAGGGCAAGCTGCAGAAGTCTCCATCTTTATGATAACTCTTTCTATCAGTTGTTCATATGAAATCCCCTTGCTCCATGATCCTCTAGTGGACCCTTTTTTTTCTTCCCATGTATTTCTTATATTGCTATAAATCTATTTATGTATTCTCTAATTCCTACAGCAGTTTTTTTGTTTGCAGATGCATAATTCATTCCACATTTACTTCTTGTTTTGGATACATATTCTCTATGGATTTTAAATATTGTAACCATTATATTAAATTTTGTGATAAAATCAAATTGAAATATGAAGCAGATACCATTACTAAACGGCTTCATATTGAAAAGTAGAAAATCTATGATCTGGATTCAAAGGATCATGATATACATACATATATATATATATATATATATATATATATATAGATAGATAGATAGAGAGAGAGAGAGTGATGAGCCGGTAGAGTCTTTTATCTCTTTGTCCGTTTTCATCTCAATAACTACCATTTAAATGACAATAATTTAAAAGAATTTTATTAAATAAGGAGGTAATTATAGTAATCACCTTATTAATTCTACATATAAAATGCAAATCCAATAATTGAGATATTTAACGTGCTGTTTATCTTAAGTAAGGACAGATCCTATAAGAAAATTTGTCTATATAATGAGTGAGAAATACTCTCCTTTGTTGTTCTTACTTGATTTCGGAAGTATCCTATTGACTGTTGTCCAAATTCTTTGTTTACAACATGAAAAAGGATACTTTCAAAAATGAAAATTCTATTGAATTTATTACTGATGAACTGTGTTGAGATATTACTTATTTTAACTGATGTTATCGTTCTACTTCTGATGTTTGCAGTTTAAGCACTCTAATCATGTGATCAAGCATTGAAGTGATTTTTTTAGGGTACATGAAACCCTTGAAACCCTTTTTCTGTATCTGAGTTATCCACTCCATCAACTAAATTGTAATTACTAATATAACTAGGAAAAACTGCTAAACCTTTTGTGAGATAAATTTACTTTAGGTGAGGATTTATTTATTCTGACTAATTTGATTGGTTCTTTGCAATGGGTATCAATGGATGAAATATGGACAGAAAAACTAGTGCAATTCTAGATCCTGCAAACAACACGTTGTTTCTTGTCATAGGCGAAAGATAAAGACTATTATTGTTATTAGATGAAGAGAGTTACATATTTAAAGGTTTAGAAGATACTCTACTAAATGGATATCCAATAACCTGTTAACCCGTACATACTCAATAAACTTTAACTCTCTAATACTCTCCCTTAAGTTGGAGCATAAATATCAAAAAGGCCCAGTTAGGTATATAAAGACATAAACACACTACTACTTTGACATTTAGTGAAGATATCAGTCAACTGCTCGGATGATTAAGTGTGTGGAATAAAAATGATCCCTTTCAACACCATATCTCTCACATAGTGACAGTCGACCTCGATATGTTTAGTGCGTTCATGGAAAGTAAGATTGTTGATAATAAAGATTGTCGCCTGATTGTCATAGAACATTTGCATAGGTGTCTAAGGTGATAGATCAAGTTTAAAAAGAAAAGATTTGATCCACACACCACACTGTCTCACATATAGTCTGAATGATAGACCTGTACTCTGCCTCT
This sequence comes from Posidonia australis, assembly GCA_024699735.1. NCBI lineage: Eukaryota > Viridiplantae > Streptophyta > Magnoliopsida > Alismatales > Posidoniaceae > Posidonia > Posidonia australis. The sequence continues at coordinate 13,977 of JAMKQA010047007.1, read as the reverse complement.
GTACTAGAACGAGACACCACATTCTGCTTGTTGCTTCTTTATGTCACAAAATTCTCTCCGACATAGGTACAAAATCAGAGGTTGATTTTTTGTCCCCTTTATCATCTGCATACCTTGAGTCTAGGTATGTCACTACATCAATATGTCTATTCTTTTGATATATCAAGCCTTTCCTTGGAGAGTTTTTCACATATGCAAGGACTCTCAAGGCTCTACTCCAGTGAACCTGCTTTGGCTCATGCATGAACTGACTCAGTAGACTAACAGCATATGAGATGTCTGGTCGAGTTACTGTCAAGTAAATAAGCTTGTCAATCAACCTCCTATACTGACCTGGGTCATCTAGCAACTTAGAATCAGTATCCCAATAGGAGTACTCTCTGGTTTACATTCTAAGAGTCTTGTCTCTTGAAGAAGATCGAGTGCATACTTTCTTTGAGATAACATCATTTTCCTACTGGCATAGGCAAACTTAATACCAAGGAAATATCTTGATTTGCTCGAATCTTTTATGGCAAAATGAGATGCAAGATATTCTTTTACTTCTTTAATGCCTTTTTGGTCATTACCTGTTACCAAAATATCATCTACATGTACCACAAGTAGCACATATTCCTGTTCAAAGCTCTTGTAGAAGACTGAGTGATCCACAACACATTTTTGAAGCCTCTTTTCATCATTACTTGGCTGAATTTCTGAAACCATGCTCTTGGACTTAGCTTTAAGCCATAAATCGCCTTCTTGAGCTTACATACTCTGTTTTGCCTTTGAGCAACATACCCTAGAGGTTACTCTATAAGAACAGTCTCTATGAGATCACGATACAGGAAAGCATTTTTAACATCAAACTGTCATAAATCCCAGGAATCATTGATAGCCACCATAGAATCAAAAGTCGGTTTCGTGTCGGACTTCGGTCCGACAAAAATAGGAAACGTGTCGGACATCGGTGGAAATGTCGGTTGAAACGCGGTAAATTTACAAAAGTCTATGGAAATGGTAAAAAACTTTGAATTTTGATTTGAAACTTTTGGATAAGCTAAAGTAAGTAATAATCTACATCTTAGACTATTTAGATCAACTTTCTCAATATGTATCACATGAAAATACAGTAGATAGACCTAATAGAAATATCCTAAAGTATAAATAATACATAAAAATGCTTAATAAATGTTTAAAAACAAAGACTCAAAAAAGTTACCTTATATATGCTTAATACCATGAAGAATGCCTTGGTTGATCAAAATATTCTTCCTATACATCAACCATATTGTGTTCTCGATGAATTTGTTGTCGAATTTGAGACTCTCTCTAGAACACATAGTTGTTCCAAGAGATATGATTATAATATGTTTGATATTCATTGATGAAGTAATGGTATTGTAATATTGGCAGTTGTATTAAGAATCTCATTAGTGGATATTGAGGAATTATATATACTGGTTGAGACTGTCGAGGGATATAAGAATGACTTGGAGGACGTTCAGGTGGTTGCTCTTCATATTGTGTTGAAGGAGGTGTATAATGAAATAATGAATCCATATCCCATCCAATTGTTCGCTTGGAACATAAGAAAATGTAGTTCTTGTCCAATTGCTTTGAGTACTATTGTCTATTTGCCCAACAGAATCACCTTCATAAGAACTATAATCATAAGAATCTCTAGGATCATGAATACTCAAAGAGTCAAGTGAGTCTAACAAAGATCTTTTTGTATGACTGCTCCAAGAATCTTCATTTAGTTGTTAATCACGATGACCCTGTCGTTGATAATAAATTTTTGACCGGCTTCCATGATCCTTATGTTGTGTAGCATGTATGAAGGCATCCTCCCCTGTAAATAGGCTAAGTGGCCTTTGTGTCTCTCTCTGTTCTTGTGGCTCTTCTGTTGTAGGTGGGGTTATATCTCTAATGCCACCATCATCGTCGTCTGGTGGTTGTGTCATCATCATCATCTGTGTTACTGTCACCCCCTAAGCCTGGAGTATGTCCACAGCGTCCTGATAAGTTCATATATTCCTCTACATTAATGTCTATTTCACTAGCAATTTTAGAAGACGGTCTACCTTTTTCTTCATCTAGAACTGGTTCTTCATTTTCTTGCAACCATTGAAGTATGAGATCATCTTCTTCGTCCTTGTTATAAATATATGCAAAATCTATTGGGTCCATCTAATTTTTTTCTTCTCCCTTTTTAATATGTTTTATTCTTAGTCGCATGTTATAATATACAAATACGAAGTCATTCAACCTTGCAGTGCTTAATCTGTTTCTTCTCTGTGTATGAATAAGGTTGAATGTATTCCAATTTCGTTCACAACCAGATGTTGCTGTCATTTGAGATAAAACCTTTACAGCAATATTCCTCAGATTTGGAGCATCTGTTCCATTTAACATCCACCATTCACCTGAAATATGATATTTATTTATTAACTATATTATGGAATAATATTATGAAATAAAAGAAATGATATTAAAAATATTACTTGGAGTCATTGTGTCACGAGATCGTATCGTATGAGGCTCTCCAAATGACATAAGTTCATCTCAAAAGTACTTCAATTCATTGAGAGCTTGTACTGGACATTGACATTTGACTCTAATTGTTTGATCACATATTTAATAGATGCTAATAAATCAGTACGACTGTCAAGTTGATGACTGTACTGGAACTGTGGATTCAAATAATATGTTACATTAACAAAAAAAACTTATTTAGCAAATAATTTTGTAATAAATGAAATATAATGATGAAAATTATGAATGTTCATGTTAAAATGCTTACCAGCTTCATGTAGAGGATGAAGAAGCATGTTAGACCATTTGTCATCTATAATTTTGAGATATATCTTAGATGATCTGTATGCTGCATCAGTTGCAGCATTCTTCATCAATTTCATTACCTCATATAAGAAACCCATGGTAAGCTTCTTATCACCATCCATTAATCGAAGGATCTTTGAAACTAGTGCCATAATATGTACAACCTTTCGACAATTCTCTCAAAAATGTACATTATTTATAATTAAATTTACTCTCCTACCAATTGGACTTTCACTCTCATGGTATTTGTACTACTGTGACAAATTAAACATATACTTCAGTCCATTTCTTCGATCAATCATACTTAGGAGACCAATATAATTTGTTACAAATCTGGTGACTCCTAGACGAATCAAATCACCACAACAACACTTTGGTGACCTCATTAAAGTTAATAAAAAAGAGTGGTTGTAAATGAAATTTGTTACAACTTTTGCATCTCTCACTGTCTTTTCCACCAACTTCGTCTTCCCAAAGTCCTTAAATATTAAATCAATATAATGAGCTGCACATGGTGTCCAATATATGTCGTACTTTCTCATAATTTTGGAGCCAGTCTTTTTAAAGTTATTTCCATTATCAGTCACAATCTGTACCACATTTGCTACTCCTACTTGTTTAATGATTTCTTCGATTTGCTTATATATGTACTTGTAATCTCTGACAACATCAGAAGCATCAATTGACTTCAAGAAAATTGTACGACCATCACAATAAACCATGAAGTTGATGATCTGTTTCCTTGTGTTACTTGTCCAACCATCACATATGATAGTTACCCCATAAACTGGTCATTGCCGTTTCAAGTCATTAATGTAAGTTTGTAATTTTTCCTTCTCTACTTTAAGGTACTTGTTCATGATCTCATACTCAGTTGGTGCTTTTACTCCTGCACCTTCTTTTGCTGCAACATCAAGCATATATTGTGGATAAGGTCCCTTGCTGTTTTTGTAGGGATAGCATTGAAGAACATATATTTTGCTATAGCTTGACCGACTTTTTCTTTAGCATTTCCAAACATGCCTTTCATTGTTTTCTGTTTTGAGGTTTCTTTTCTAACTGTAGCTGCATCTGGATTGTCGTATCTTTGACTATATGTTCTGAACATTCCAGTAATGCCTTTCCCTTTATTCTTTTGTGTCATACCACTGCTACTGCTACTGCCACTGTCACTTTCCTTGTAAGTTTAGGTACTACCTGTAATATGAAATTTTTCAATTTGCTCTCTATGTCATTCTTCATTTCTAGATTCTATTACTGATCTTCTAAACATTTCTCTTTCCTCTAAAGTGTTACAGTCTACAGGATAAATCATATTATCATCTGAATCCGATATGGGAATAGCACCAGAAGTATCTTCATTGAAGAGAATCTTGTTGAACCTTTCTTCTCCTCTTTTTGTCACTTTTCTTTGCTTTAGTGTCCTTTAATAGTTCTCTCATTTAAGCAGAAATTATAGATAGACACGATTTACATTTAGCTACATTATTATATCCACCAGCAAGGTGGTGTTTTAATCTTGTTATTCCGCCACTCTTCATTTGCTTGTTACAATATTTACATTGCGTTTTTTGTCTATCATTATTAATAGGATATCCATGTAACCAACCTGGTTCCTCTGATTTAGCTGTTCTAACATCACTACGACCTCCACTACTTTCAGATTCTAAGGAATTTGACATTATGAATCTGAAAATAAATGATAGTTGTCATTAATTTAATGAAATAATGTATTCAAATATTTTCTGATTTTTTTTACATGTTATAGTGATTTCTACAATTATTCTTGATTTTTTTTCATATTTTCTTGATTTTTTAATTAATTATGAAATATTCTAATTTTTTAAATAATTATAAAGAATTACTAATTTATATAATTATATATCAAATTATTAACATTAAGATTCAAAATAATAAAATAAACTTGAAAAAAACCTTAGATCTATGCAATATTATGGTAGATCTAATTAAAATCTAAGTTTATACTTTATATCTAAGATTGCATGTGAACTTAAAAAAAGGAGTTTAAATGAGAGTTGTTTTAAACAATACAATCTTGTGGTTGTAGTATAACATGAAAGTGGTACAACAGTACTAAAGTAGTAATATTAAGTATGAGATAAGTATTAATTAAAGATAATAAAATTAAATCAACAAATGAAATTACGAAAGTCTTCTAAATTGTAAATCACGCAAAACGCCATGAAATTATATGCAAAAATCTAAGATCTGACAAATAGAAATACACTAAGTATAATTACTCCTAATTTTTACAATCATTGTTGATGTTTTTTAAATTTTCCTAATTTTTAAATAAATTATGAAATATTCTTATTTTTAAAAAAAATTATAAAAATTTACTAATTTTATAAAATTATTATGTTAGATCTATTATTTATGTAATGAATTGAAATATTATTAGGTTAAATCTTTATTTTTTAATTACTTACAAAATAAATATGAGAATTTCTTAAATAAAAGAAAAGATTTACTCTGAGACAAAGGTTAAAAAGAAAAGGAGAAAATGATGACTATTGTTAATGCTTCATATATATTTTTAACTTATTGGAACTTGGAAGATAGTAAAATCACTTTTGTAATAATGGACTTTAAAAAAAAAAACATAAAATAAAGTTAGACGACAAGAGTTTTTTTTGAAAATTTTGTTATAAACCACCTTATCTTATAAACCACCGTCTCTTTTACCTAAAATAATAAGGCATTGGACACAAACTTTAAAACAAAACAATAGGAGTTATTCAATTTTAATAAAAAAATATATGATCTATTATTTTTATCATCTATTCTAATTAAGATTTCTCAATCTACAACTTGGTATATGTCTTAGCTTAACACTTTTTCCCCGTAACCCGATATTTGATATTAGCCCAAGTATAGCCCAAGTGGCCCAATACGATATTTGATATTCGCACAAACACTTTCCTCGTATCCTGCACTCGAAGACTCCAGAAAAGAAAAAAAAAGGGATGGCGACGACGATGAACCTGGTTGGCCTTGGAAATCGGAGCCGACGACGATGCAGGGAGACGAACAGCGAACGTGAGTACTGGAGAAGGCGCTGGACAGGGAAGGGGGACTGATGGAAGACGTTGGACTGGCAGACGGCGGACGATGCTGAAGGCTGGATAACGGTCGGCATTGGACTGCGGGAGAAGCTTGTGAACGACGACGCTGGACGACGACGAAGCGTTGGAGAAACTTGAGGAGGGTAGGAAAGAAGATGGGAGAAGGCACTGTTGGGGTGTTAGGAGACGAAGGAATCCCATGGCTTTTAAAGCCGTGTTGTGCGTCGTGTTGCGAGGAAGGCGTGTCGGGCGATACGTGAGGATTTACGTAAAAAGATATCAAGCATCCACCGACATCCACCGATGCGACCGACATCCACCAAAATATCGTCCGACTTAAGGTAAGTCGTGACAAATCTGCGAATGTCGTTTCTCTACTTTCACTCATCGATACGTGTCGGCGAAATTTCGCTGACACGGATCAAAATTTGACACCATGATAACCACAGACAGAACAATCTTGATGAAGTTTAGGCGAGTCACTAGAGAAAAAGTTTGATCATAGTCAATGTCATAAGTCTAAGTGAACCCTTGAGCTACCAATCTGGCTTTGTAGCGATCAAGTGTGCCATCTATTTTGTATTTGATAGTATAAACCCAGCGATAGGTGACTACTTGAGCTCCTACAGGACCGGTCACTAACTCCTAAGTACCACGGGCTGCCAAGGCAACTACTTCTTCATCTATTACTGCCTTCCATTGGGGAAGTAAAAGTGCTTCTTAATGATTCCTGGGAATAAATTCCCAACAAAGAGACAAAGCAAAAACATGTAACTGTGGACGAAGAGAATCATAGGTAACAAAATAGAAGATAGGATGAATTATGGAAGAACGACTACCTTTCCGTAATGCAATTGACAAATGTAAATCACTTGAGGATGGATCTGTATTGGAGGAAGAAGATGGTTCTGCCGTTAGTGGAGGTGGTGGTCTCTGGCGACGTTGATATACCTGTAAGGAGGAGGGCCTACTGTAGTAAGTTGGACAACAGTGGATAAAGAAACAGACTCAATGATTGACTCTCCCTCAAAACCAAAGTCGTCATAGTATGCGAAAGACTCAGAAAACATGACATCAACAGACACAAAATATCTACTAGAGAGTGGATGAAAACACCTATATTCACATTGAGTCCTTGAGGATCCTACAAAGACGCACTTGATTGTCCGAGGAGAAAATTTGTCCAGTCCAGGTGAGAGATCCTAGACAAAGGCTACACACCCAAACACTCTAGGAGGCAAAGAAAACAAGGTGGCATTTTGCTGAAGACATCTAAGGAGAATTTCACCCCTAAATGGTGCAAAAGGCATCTTATTGATGAAGTATGTGGCAATAAGTACCACATCAGACCATAAATATTTGGGTACTTTCATATGAAGCGTGATGGTACGAGTCACACCAAGAATGTATTTGTGTTTTCTTTCTGCTACCCTATTCTGTTGAGAGGTGTGTGGATAGGAGGTTTGATGTATAATGCCTAGAGATGTACATTAAGACTCAATTTTGTTCTGGACAAACTCCAATGCATGATCAGTACACAAACATTTGAGAGTAACATCAAATTGATTTTTTTTTTTCTAAAACAAAGGCTTTGAGTACATCAAAAATATGACCACGATCTTTTAACAATTATATCCAAGACATCCTAGAGTAATCATCAATAAAAACAATATAGTACTATAACCAGACACAGACGGGACTCTGGAAGGACTTCAGATGTCACAATGTACTAACTCAAACATGGTAGAACTGGACACAAGACGTAACTACTTAAAGGAAGCACAATGGTGCTTTTCCAACTTACACGACTCATACTCAAACTGGGAAACAGTTATCCATAGCAAGGCTTGCTGAAGTTTCTTGTGAGATGGGTGACTCAATCGGAAGTGTCATAAAGATAACGACTCTGAAGTAGACTCTACAAAGACTAATCCTTGAGGTATCTCGTCATTAACCAGTAGGTACACACCATTATTACGTTCATGGCCCAAATCAATCCTCTTTTTTGTCCGTAACTCCTGAAAAGTACGGTGAAAAGGGAAAAAGATCACACAACAATAAAGTAGTTTGGTAATCGCACTAATCGAAAGAAGATTCACAGGAAAATCAGATACATATAACAATTTATCAAGGGAACGGCGAGAAAAAGCTTGAACAACTCTTTCCTTTGAAACTGGACAAGAACGACCATCAACAATAGTTACAGATTTAATGTTGGATAATTGGGAAAGACGAGTAAAAAGAGTTTTTGTACCTGACATATGGGAAGAGGCACTAGAATCTATGATTTAGGAAGAGTTCCTGGAAATCGGGAAAGCACTAGTACCTGTGGAAGTGGAATAAGAGGCAGTGGCGGTAGAAGCAGTGGCTTGAAGTTGTAGGAACTTGTCATAGTCTGCCTGTGAAATGGTAACTGCCTGGTCCTCACTAGTAGCTGTGGCTGGCGTAGAGTCTGTAGTAATATGTGCAGATGAAGAAGAACGTCGACCATGCTAGTCCTAATATCTCTCAATACAATGTCCAGTTTTGCCACAATGGGTACACTTGGAGTGCCCTTTAGAATCTGTACAACCCCAGCCACGAGAACTACCACGTCCTTGGTCATGAATAGCCGTCATAGCAGAATGGTCTGAAACTGAAGAAGTGCCTGTGGAGATGCAGAGAACCCCAACAAAAGTGATTTGCAGATCAAGAATACAGTCAGCTCCTAGAATCTAACCTCTAATATGAGAACTGAGGACTGGTGATAAATTAAACAGGTAAATCGTCACTACAAGCTCCTCCACATACTGTCTCATCTGTATAATGCTCGTCGTCAAAGGCTGATGCATCTCAAGCTCGTCAAATAAAGAGCGTAATAGGGCAAAGTATTCAAGAACAAAGTTGTCTCCCTGACGAAGAGTAAATAGCTGCTCATAAACCTCAAAAACCTGAGAGATGTTCTTCTCATGGTCATATGTGAGATGAAGGGTATCTTAGATCTTTTTAGCTGGTGTCAACATCATAACTCCTCGAGCACAGTAGGCTCTATACTGTTTACCATCTAATAAATTATAGCCACATCATCTGCCAACCAGTCATCATAAGACACATCCTTGCTATCCTGAGGAGACGTTGTAAGGTGGTTGATTTTTCGATGTACAAGGATGAAGGTCTCAAAACTTTGTGCCAAAAGTAGATGGTTCTTGTCATTTAACTTCTCAGAAGTGCCACTAAGGTTTTTCACAAGTAATCATTGATCAACCAAAACAAAACACAATGTAGATGATCTGATTTTGCAAAAAACAGGATAGATCAAGATTGATTTGACTTATATGGGGTTGAAATGCCACAAAAATCACCTCGGGAAACACAAACACAACACCCAGAGGCACAAACTGTATGGATTTCACGTATCCATACCCACACAAACAAGAAACAATACTAAAAAAATGTCTACGACATGACCTAAGCGTCAAATGGTGAAAAAAACGAGCTGGACGGCCCTCCGGCGAGATTAGGGTCACTAAAACCCCTGTCGACGGCGGTTGTTGTGGCGGTGGAACAGCCTGAAGGTGGAAGAGGAGGCAGTGGGAGGGCTAGGGGAGGCCTGGACTGGCCAGTTGTGGCTGAAAAACGAGGGTTACGGTAGCTTCCGGCGACGGCGGCGACAATTTCCGACAGTGGCGGTGCCAGTTTCCGGAGAATTGGGTAGGAGTGCAGGTGGAGGCTAAGGTTTAGGCCTGGGTTCTGATACCATGTTATGGGAAAAAGATAAAGACTATTATTATTATTAGATGAAGAGAGTTATCTATCTAAAGGTTTAGAGGATACCTCACTAAATGGATATCCAATAACCTACTAACCCGTACATACATAATAAGTTCTAACTCTCTAACATTTCTTATCTTGCCTCTTCTGTCTTTTCCCTTCTTTCTGGAAATGGCAATAGAAACCATGGTAAATCATTTTTAATGTGTGCTTCTGTGGTTAATTGTGAAGTTTTGATGTGCTGTGTCATTTATTCTTCAGAACACGTGTGATGACCAAAGGTGCCATATGCAGTATGCATGGTTTTCTCCGGATATTTGACTGTATATTAATTGCCATTATTGTAATTGCGAAGATTGAATGTGGTTGTTGAATATTAATTGCTATTCTTGTAATTGGCAAGATTGACTGTAGTTGTTGATTGACTACATCTACATGAATGTAGCTTTCGGTGGTTTGCTGATAATTTATTTGCAGAATTGCAGGTATTCAGGATCTGCTGTTACGGTCTGAAACCCTAACTTCAGATCTTAACTAGATTGCAGACAGACAGATAAATTTCTTTTATTGGGGGAAGCTGGAAAATATTATTTCGCTTGAGAGCAAAATTTCTGCCTCCAATATTTGCTCTTCGAAAAGATGACAATTTCTCGTGCTTGCCTGTTCAAGATATTCCCATGGTTCCTAAATAACTGCTGCTATTTAATTGAGGGTTTATGGATTTCTTCTCGTTCCAATGACTTGACATGAGGGTAATCATGACAATTACTCTGTTATGCAAATTTTCAACAGATGATTATGACAGCCTATCAAGTCCTAGTTTGATCCTTCACGTAAGTTCCATTTTCGTTCCATTTCATTCAAGTTGCCAGACGAATGGAAACATCTAGGTAGAAAGACTATTTCTTTCACCATGTTTTCATTGAAAGAACGTATCTGCAAAGAGTAGACATGTGACTGGGTGTTGTCATGTATTTATTGTGTCAAACTAATTGTGATATCCTGTTTATTATTTTTGATATTTCATGCATTTTAGAAAACTATGATTGTTTGTTGACAATACCACAATTTTAAACATAATGTATTTGGTCAGTTTGGTATTAGTATGTTCAATACTCCATGAATAATGTTAAATGTGTAATAAATAGGTTAAATTGGTACTAATCGTGTTGAATTGAATGGTAATTGTGTTGAATTGTGTTAAAATAAAATTACGTACATCAATTATGAATTACATGAATGTCTTTATTATATTACTAATTATAACTTTGAGAAGAAAGGAGAGGTTTGTTACTTAAGTACTGATTATTAAAGATTTATTATAATGTATTTATTAATATTATTGAATGTATGTGTAGAATTATATTCAATGTCACATATCCACTATAAGAAAATTAATTATAGGTAACAAAAATTTGACAATAGAATATATTTATTATAAAATTTATATTTTTCAACAAATGCGGCATTTTTACCCCTTTATATTTAATTGATCGATAGGCACAATTTACTAACATATTCTACCATTTTACTTGTGAAATTGTAGAAAGACAACTGCAGAAAAGGTCAAATAAGCCAAGGGGAGGTATACCATCACATGGTAGGCTTTCCCGCAAGTTTTTCAGTTCCATCATATTAGATATTTCAGTGAATAAAAATATTATTTGCTTAAAAAATCACTCTATTTATTGTCAGTCAGAAGTGCCTCGAGGAAGAATTTGTGGGCATCAATACGCTACCGTGTTCTCCTTGAATGGATGAGTGCATTGTGAAATGGATGCTTTTTGAATGGATAGGTGCATTTTTAATTGAAAGAAGGCATCGTATGAGTTGTAAGACCGGATCTAGTAATCACCATGTCATCGATGAGTATTAAGTTCTAAATATCCAAGGTTAGAATAGTGATATCAAATAAAATTTAAGAATGAAATGGTGATATTAATTTGTTGCACTTAGGTGATTTTAATTTGTTAATTTTGGTGTATACACTCAAAATCATTATACATTTTGATTTTGTCCTTTTCTATGGCTTTGTTCTAAACCGCATTTTTATTTGCATTTACATTAGGTTTAGGTAGGCCCATTCTCTGTGCCTATAGATGTATTAATTTCGGTGGTCACCTAAATTAATTTCAATACATTTTCATGGCATTGCTGTGGACTCTGCCTTGGTACTGATGGACAAGGCAGCAAAGGCTCCAGCAAGTGTTGACGTAGTTATTCATGCCTTGCAGATAACATCATTATTTCTTTTTATCTTGGCATTATATATATAATCTTTGCTGATAATGAGAGCATAATCATTAAGTAGTATTGCCATGCATTGCAAGAATAATAAATCTCCATGTTTCTGGAAGAATGAAAGGTAAAAATAGTGTGGAGTCGTTAGAAACTTGGAGGGAGGGTGAGGGAGAGAGGAGGCTTTAGAATGTTTTTTTTTTTTGTAAACGGTAATCTATTATAAACTAAGCCAACACAGTCAAGTATAAAGTATTTTGTGCTAGAATGTTATTACACTTCTTCGGAATCCATAGTTCCAGCAAATAAAAGCAGAATGTCCAAAAGGTAGTAAGTAGAAACATAGACTGAAAAGAAACAGAGTCTACTTCGACTAACATGATGTTAGTCATTGCATGGGGTTGTCCTCCAAGAGAACAGGAGTTGAAACATTGCTTTTCCATCCCTGTTGGTCATTTTTTGGAGTCATTGGGTCAAGTTCCATGTCTCTGTTCTGCTGGAAAGTCGAAATTGAATGCAGAATTTTATTTTTTTCAAATCCTGTACCCAGACACTCTATCCAACAGTAAGTCAAGGAAATAATATTATTAATAATCATACTGGTATTTTTATGAAGTCCCCTGAAAGTTCTGTTATTTCTTTCCTTCTAAACAGACTAAAGTAAAATTTGGACGAAAGTATGAGAACCTTTTAATGAAATTTCAAATTTTAGCGTAGGAGGAATATAGAACAAATCTGCTATTAAGAGAATAGCGGGATACATTGGACTAATAGTAAAAACATTCCAAATTGAATAAGTAAAAGGACAGTATAAGAAAAGATGAGTAACAGTTTCACTAGATTTATTACAAAAAATACATAGATTAGAGCCAATCCATCTCCTTTTGCATAGATTGTCTTTGGTCAAAATTTTATTACAAATAACCAACCACGAAAAGAGTTTTATTTTGAGTGGCACCCAGCAATTCCATATTTATCTAAGATACTTAAATCTGAAGCCACCATCATTTAACATAGCATAGCAGGATTTAACTGTAAAACTTTTACTAGTAGGCTTCCAAATAATAGTATCCTCATCATCAGTTAACCAGGTGTTGTTGAAAATTCCTATAAGACTTTCTAACTGAGCTTGTAAAGTTCCAGCATCAGCTTGTGTCAAGGGGTTAAAGAGAAGTTTATTGAAATCTGTGCTAATAATCTCAAAAACCTTTGTAACAGAGGCTTGCTTGAATTTTGCCATTCTAAAGATATCAGGTAAGATATCTTTTAGTTTTACATCATTCCACCATCTGTTTTCCTAGAAGACAGTGTTTTTCCCATTATTAACATGAAACAAGGTAAAATCATTTATAATATCAAAGCTTTTTTTGATTTCTAACCAAAGAGGTGATGATCTACCATTGGAGACATTAAAGAGAGCACCTGGTCCTTTCCTAGCAAAATATTTAGCTCTAATAATGTCTTTCCATTTTAAAGAGTAAGAACTAAACAGAAATTGCCAAAGTAGTTTGCATTTCAATGCCATATTGAAATGTTTTAAGTTGATGATTCCTTAACCTTTTTGTTCTTTGGATCTACAAAGAGACTTCCACTTAATTAAATGGCAAGTTGTGCTAGAAGAGAGGGAGTTCCATAAAAATCTGTTTTTGATTTTATCAATAACTTTCTTTACCCTAGTTGGTAAGTGTAGTACTGAAAGGTAATATGTAGGTATGGCAGACAGTACTGCATTTACCAAGGTGAGTCTACCCCCTAGTGATAGGTAGTTTGCCTTCCAAAGAGATAGTTTTTTAGAAATTTTCTCAATAACAGGGGATCAATCTTGATAATTGGGTTTCCTGAAATGTAAGGGTAAACCCAAATATTTTATAGGAAGTTTCTCTATGCAACACCTCAAAATTTGGGAAGCTCTCTGAATGAAATCATCATGAATTCCAATACCAGTGATTGAAGATTTATGGAAATTTATTTTTAATCCTGAACATGATTGGAAACAACATAGTATTCTCTTAATATTTATTATATTATCCTCAGAAGCAGCTAAAAATAAAATAGTATCATCTGCATATTGGATATTCAA